>CALUEK010000258.1:0-100520 GCA_944039245.1 Nebria salina | reverse complement strand
AACTAAATAACTAAATAACTAAATAACTAAATAACTAAATAACTAAATAACTAAATAACTAAATAACTAAATAACTAAATAACTAAATAACTAAATAACTAAATAACTAAATAACTAAATAACTAAATAACTAAATAACTAAATAACTAAATAACTAAATAACTAAATAACTAAATAACTAAATAACTAAATAACTAAATAACTAAATAACTAAATAACTAAATAACTAAATAACTAAATAACTAAATAACTAAATAACTAAATAACTAAATAACTAAATAACTAAATAACTAAATAACTAAATAACTAAATAACTAAATAACTAAATAACTAAATAACTAAATAACTAAATAACTAAATAACTAAATAACTAAATAACTAAATAACTAAATAACTAAATAACTAAATAACTAAATAACTAAATAACTAAATAACTAAATAACTAAATAACTAAATAACTAAATAACTAAATAACTAAATAACTAAATAACTAAATAACTAAATAACTAAATAACTAAATAACTAAATAACTAAATAACTAAATAACTAAATAACTAAATAACTAAATAACTAAATAACTAAATAACTAAATAACTAAATAACTAAATAACTAAATAACTAAATAACTAAATAACTAAATAACTAAATAACTAAATAACTAAATAACTAAATAACTAAATAACTAAATAACTAAATAACTAAATAACTAAATAACTAAATAACTAAATAACTAAATAACTAAATAACTAAATAACTAAATAACTAAATAACTAAATAACTAAATAACTAAATAACTAAATAACTAAATAACTAAATAACTAAATAACTAAATAACTAAATAACTAAATAACTAAATAACTAAATAACTAAATAACTAAATAACTAAATAACTAAATAACTAAATAACTAAATAACTAAATAACTAAATAACTAAATAACTAAATAACTAAATAACTAAATAACTAAATAACTAAATAACTAAATAACTAAATAACTAAATAACTAAATAACTAAATAACTAAATAACTAAATAACTAAATAACTAAATAACTAAATAACTAAATAACTAAATAACTAAATAACTAAATAACTAAATAACTAAATAACTAAATAACTAAATAACTAAATAACTAAATAACTAAATAACTAAATAACTAAATAACTAAATAACTAAATAACTAAATAACTAAATAACTAAATAACTAAATAACTAAATAACTAAATAACTAAATAACTAAATAACTAAATAACTAAATAACTAAATAACTAAATAACTAAATAACTAAATAACTAAATAACTAAATAACTAAATAACTAAATAACTAAATAACTAAATAACTAAATAACTAAATAACTAAATAACTAAATAACTAAATAACTAAATAACTAAATAACTAAATAACTAAATAACTAAATAACTAAATAACTAAATAACTAAATAACTAAATAACTAAATAACTAAATAACTAAATAACTAAATAACTAAATAACTAAATAACTAAATAACTAAATAACTAAATAACTAAATAACTAAATAACTAAATAACTAAATAACTAAATAACTAAATAACTAAATAACTAAATAACTAAATAACTAAATAACTAAATAACTAAATAACTAAATAACTAAATAACTAAATAACTAAATAACTAAATAACTAAATAACTAAATAACTAAATAACTAAATAACTAAATAACTAAATAACTAAATAACTAAATAACTAAATAACTAAATAACTAAATAACTAAATAACTAAATAACTAAATAACTAAATAACTAAATAACTAAATAACTAAATAACTAAATAACTAAATAACTAAATAACTAAATAACTAAATAACTAAATAACTAAATAACTAAATAACTAAATAACTAAATAACTAAATAACTAAATAACTAAATAACTAAATAACTAAATAACTAAATAACTAAATAACTAAATAACTAAATAACTAAATAACTAAATAACTAAATAACTAAATAACTAAATAACTAAATAACTAAATAACTAAATAACTAAATAACTAAATAACTAAATAACTAAATAACTAAATAACTAAATAACTAAATAACTAAATAACTAAATAACTAAATAACTAAATAACTAAATAACTAAATAACTAAATAACTAAATAACTAAATAACTAAATAACTAAATAACTAAATAACTAAATAACTAAATAACTAAATAACTAAATAACTAAATAACTAAATAACTAAATAACTAAATAACTAAATAACTAAATAACTAAATAACTAAATAACTAAATAACTAAATAACTAAATAACTAAATAACTAAATAACTAAATAACTAAATAACTAAATAACTAAATAACTAAATAACTAAATAACTAAATAACTAAATAACTAAATAACTAAATAACTAAATAACTAAATAACTAAATAACTAAATAACTAAATAACTAAATAACTAAATAACTAAATAACTAAATAACTAAATAACTAAATAACTAAATAACTAAATAACTAAATAACTAAATAACTAAATAACTAAATAACTAAATAACTAAATAACTAAATAACTAAATAACTAAATAACTAAATAACTAAATAACTAAATAACTAAATAACTAAATAACTAAATAACTAAATAACTAAATAACTAAATAACTAAATAACTAAATAACTAAATAACTAAATAACTAAATAACTAAATAACTAAATAACTAAATAACTAAATAACTAAATAACTAAATAACTAAATAACTAAATAACTAAATAACTAAATAACTAAATAACTAAATAACTAAATAACTAAATAACTAAATAACTAAATAACTAAATAACTAAATAACTAAATAACTAAATAACTAAATAACTAAATAACTAAATAACTAAATAACTAAATAACTAAATAACTAAATAACTAAATAACTAAATAACTAAATAACTAAATAACTAAATAACTAAATAACTAAATAACTAAATAACTAAATAACTAAATAACTAAATAACTAAATAACTAAATAACTAAATAACTAAATAACTAAATAACTAAATAACTAAATAACTAAATAACTAAATAACTAAATAACTAAATAACTAAATAACTAAATAACTAAATAACTAAATAACTAAATAACTAAATAACTAAATAACTAAATAACTAAATAACTAAATAACTAAATAACTAAATAACTAAATAACTAAATAACTAAATAACTAAATAACTAAATAACTAAATAACTAAATAACTAAATAACTAAATAACTAAATAACTAAATAACTAAATAACTAAATAACTAAATAACTAAATAACTAAATAACTAAATAACTAAATAACTAAATAACTAAATAACTAAATAACTAAATAACTAAATAACTAAATAACTAAATAACTAAATAACTAAATAACTAAATAACTAAATAACTAAATAACTAAATAACTAAATAACTAAATAACTAAATAACTAAATAACTAAATAACTAAATAACTAAATAACTAAATAACTAAATAACTAAATAACTAAATAACTAAATAACTAAATAACTAAATAACTAAATAACTAAATAACTAAATAACTAAATAACTAAATAACTAAATAACTAAATAACTAAATAACTAAATAACTAAATAACTAAATAACTAAATAACTAAATAACTAAATAACTAAATAACTAAATAACTAAATAACTAAATAACTAAATAACTAAATAACTAAATAACTAAATAACTAAATAACTAAATAACTAAATAACTAAATAACTAAATAACTAAATAACTAAATAACTAAATAACTAAATAACTAAATAACTAAATAACTAAATAACTAAATAACTAAATAACTAAATAACTAAATAACTAAATAACTAAATAACTAAATAACTAAATAACTAAATAACTAAATAACTAAATAACTAAATAACTAAATAACTAAATAACTAAATAACTAAATAACTAAATAACTAAATAACTAAATAACTAAATAACTAAATAACTAAATAACTAAATAACTAAATAACTAAATAACTAAATAACTAAATAACTAAATAACTAAATAACTAAATAACTAAATAACTAAATAACTAAATAACTAAATAACTAAATAACTAAATAACTAAATAACTAAATAACTAAATAACTAAATAACTAAATAACTAAATAACTAAATAACTAAATAACTAAATAACTAAATAACTAAATAACTAAATAACTAAATAACTAAATAACTAAATAACTAAATAACTAAATAACTAAATAACTAAATAACTAAATAACTAAATAACTAAATAACTAAATAACTAAATAACTAAATAACTAAATAACTAAATAACTAAATAACTAAATAACTAAATAACTAAATAACTAAATAACTAAATAACTAAATAACTAAATAACTAAATAACTAAATAACTAAATAACTAAATAACTAAATAACTAAATAACTAAATAACTAAATAACTAAATAACTAAATAACTAAATAACTAAATAACTAAATAACTAAATAACTAAATAACTAAATAACTAAATAACTAAATAACTAAATAACTAAATAACTAAATAACTAAATAACTAAATAACTAAATAACTAAATAACTAAATAACTAAATAACTAAATAACTAAATAACTAAATAACTAAATAACTAAATAACTAAATAACTAAATAACTAAATAACTAAATAACTAAATAACTAAATAACTAAATAACTAAATAACTAAATAACTAAATAACTAAATAACTAAATAACTAAATAACTAAATAACTAAATAACTAAATAACTAAATAACTAAATAACTAAATAACTAAATAACTAAATAACTAAATAACTAAATAACTAAATAACTAAATAACTAAATAACTAAATAACTAAATAACTAAATAACTAAATAACTAAATAACTAAATAACTAAATAACTAAATAACTAAATAACTAAATAACTAAATAACTAAATAACTAAATAACTAAATAACTAAATAACTAAATAACTAAATAACTAAATAACTAAATAACTAAATAACTAAATAACTAAATAACTAAATAACTAAATAACTAAATAACTAAATAACTAAATAACTAAATAACTAAATAACTAAATAACTAAATAACTAAATAACTAAATAACTAAATAACTAAATAACTAAATAACTAAATAACTAAATAACTAAATAACTAAATAACTAAATAACTAAATAACTAAATAACTAAATAACTAAATAACTAAATAACTAAATAACTAAATAACTAAATAACTAAATAACTAAATAACTAAATAACTAAATAACTAAATAACTAAATAACTAAATAACTAAATAACTAAATAACTAAATAACTAAATAACTAAATAACTAAATAACTAAATAACTAAATAACTAAATAACTAAATAACTAAATAACTAAATAACTAAATAACTAAATAACTAAATAACTAAATAAATAACTAAATAACTAAATAACTAAATAACTAAATAACTAAATAACTAAATAACTAAATAAATAACTAAATAACTAACTAAATAACTAAATAACTAAATAACTAAATAACTAAATAACTAAATAACTAAATAACTAAATAACTAAATAACTAAATAACTAAATAACTAAATAACTAAATAACTAAATAACTAAATAACTAAATAACTAAATAACTAAATAACTAAATAACTAAATAACTAAATAACTAAATAACTAAATAACTAAATAACTAAATAACTAAATAACTAAATAACTAAATAACTAAATAACTAAATAACTAAATAACTAAATAACTAAATAACTAAATAACTAAATAACTAAATAACTAAATAACTAAATAACTAAATAACTAAATAACTAAATAACTAAATAACTAAATAACTAAATAACTAAATAACTAAATAACTAAATAACTAAATAACTAAATAACTAAATAACTAAATAACTAAATAACTAAATAACTAAATAACTAAATAACTAAATAACTAAATAACTAAATAACTAAATAACTAAATAACTAAATAACTAAATAACTAAATAACTAAATAACTAAATAACTAAATAACTAAATAACTAAATAACTAAATAACTAAATAACTAAATAACTAAATAACTAAATAACTAAATAACTAAATAACTAAATAACTAAATAACTAAATAACTAAATAACTAAATAACTAAATAACTAAATAACTAAATAACTAAATAACTAAATAACTAAATAACTAAATAACTAAATAACTAAATAACTAAATAACTAAATAACTAAATAACTAAATAACTAAATAACTAAATAACTAAATAACTAAATAACTAAATAACTAAATAACTAAATAACTAAATAACTAAATAACTAAATAACTAAATAACTAAATAACTAAATAACTAAATAACTAAATAACTAAATAACTAAATAACTAAATAACTAAATAACTAAATAACTAAATAACTAAATAACTAAATAACTAAATAACTAAATAACTAAATAACTAAATAACTAAATAACTAAATAACTAAATAACTAAATAACTAAATAACTAAATAACTAAATAACTAAATAACTAAATAACTAAATAACTAAATAACTAAATAACTAAATAACTAAATAACTAAATAACTAAATAACTAAATAACTAAATAACTAAATAACTAAATAACTAAATAACTAAATAACTAAATAACTAAATAACTAAATAACTAAATAACTAAATAACTAAATAACTAAATAACTAAATAACTAAATAACTAAATAACTAAATAACTAAATAACTAAATAACTAAATAACTAAATAACTAAATAACTAAATAACTAAATAACTAAATAACTAAATAACTAAATAACTAAATAACTAAATAACTAAATAACTAAATAACTAAATAACTAAATAACTAAATAACTAAATAACTAAATAACTAAATAACTAAATAACTAAATAACTAAATAACTAAATAACTAAATAACTAAATAACTAAATAACTAAATAACTAAATAACTAAATAACTAAATAACTAAATAACTAAATAACTAAATAACTAAATAACTAAATAACTAAATAACTAAATAACTAAATAACTAAATAACTAAATAACTAAATAACTAAATAACTAAATAACTAAATAACTAAATAACTAAATAACTAAATAACTAAATAACTAAATAACTAAATAACTAAATAACTAAATAACTAAATAACTAAATAACTAAATAACTAAATAACTAAATAACTAAATAACTAAATAACTAAATAACTAAATAACTAAATAACTAAATAACTAAATAACTAAATAACTAAATAACTAAATAACTAAATAACTAAATAACTAAATAACTAAATAACTAAATAACTAAATAACTAAATAACTAAATAACTAAATAACTAAATAACTAAATAACTAAATAACTAAATAACTAAATAACTAAATAACTAAATAACTAAATAACTAAATAACTAAATAACTAAATAACTAAATAACTAAATAACTAAATAACTAAATAACTAAATAACTAAATAACTAAATAACTAAATAACTAAATAACTAAATAACTAAATAACTAAATAACTAAATAACTAAATAACTAAATAACTAAATAACTAAATAACTAAATAACTAAATAACTAAATAACTAAATAACTAAATAACTAAATAACTAAATAACTAAATAACTAAATAACTAAATAACTAAATAACTAAATAACTAAATAACTAAATAACTAAATAACTAAATAACTAAATAACTAAATAACTAAATAACTAAATAACTAAATAACTAAATAACTAAATAACTAAATAACTAAATAACTAAATAACTAAATAACTAAATAACTAAATAACTAAATAACTAAATAACTAAATAACTAAATAACTAAATAACTAAATAACTAAATAACTAAATAACTAAATAACTAAATAACTAAATAACTAAATAACTAAATAACTAAATAACTAAATAACTAAATAACTAAATAACTAAATAACTAAATAACTAAATAACTAAATAACTAAATAACTAAATAACTAAATAACTAAATAACTAAATAACTAAATAACTAAATAACTAAATAACTAAATAACTAAATAACTAAATAACTAAATAACTAAATAACTAAATAACTAAATAACTAAATAACTAAATAACTAAATAACTAAATAACTAAATAACTAAATAACTAAATAACTAAATAACTAAATAACTAAATAACTAAATAACTAAATAACTAAATAACTAAATAACTAAATAACTAAATAACTAAATAACTAAATAACTAAATAACTAAATAACTAAATAACTAAATAACTAAATAACTAAATAACTAAATAACTAAATAACTAAATAACTAAATAACTAAATAACTAAATAACTAAATAACTAAATAACTAAATAACTAAATAACTAAATAACTAAATAACTAAATAACTAAATAACTAAATAACTAAATAACTAAATAACTAAATAACTAAATAACTAAATAACTAAATAACTAAATAACTAAATAACTAAATAACTAAATAACTAAATAACTAAATAACTAAATAACTAAATAACTAAATAACTAAATAACTAAATAACTAAATAACTAAATAACTAAATAACTAAATAACTAAATAACTAAATAACTAAATAACTAAATAACTAAATAACTAAATAACTAAATAACTAAATAACTAAATAACTAAATAACTAAATAACTAAATAACTAAATAACTAAATAACTAAATAACTAAATAACTAAATAACTAAATAACTAAATAACTAAATAACTAAATAACTAAATAACTAAATAACTAAATAACTAAATAACTAAATAACTAAATAACTAAATAACTAAATAACTAAATAACTAAATAACTAAATAACTAAATAACTAAATAACTAAATAACTAAATAACTAAATAACTAAATAACTAAATAACTAAATAACTAAATAACTAAATAACTAAATAACTAAATAACTAAATAACTAAATAACTAAATAACTAAATAACTAAATAACTAAATAACTAAATAACTAAATAACTAAATAACTAAATAACTAAATAACTAAATAACTAAATAACTAAATAACTAAATAACTAAATAACTAAATAACTAAATAACTAAATAACTAAATAACTAAATAACTAAATAACTAAATAACTAAATAACTAAATAACTAAATAACTAAATAACTAAATAACTAAATAACTAAATAACTAAATAACTAAATAACTAAATAACTAAATAACTAAATAACTAAATAACTAAATAACTAAATAACTAAATAACTAAATAACTAAATAACTAAATAACTAAATAACTAAATAACTAAATAACTAAATAACTAAATAACTAAATAACTAAATAACTAAATAACTAAATAACTAAATAACTAAATAACTAAATAACTAAATAACTAAATAACTAAATAACTAAATAACTAAATAACTAAATAACTAAATAACTAAATAACTAAATAACTAAATAACTAAATAACTAAATAACTAAATAACTAAATAACTAAATAACTAAATAACTAAATAACTAAATAACTAAATAACTAAATAACTAAATAACTAAATAACTAAATAACTAAATAACTAAATAACTAAATAACTAAATAACTAAATAACTAAATAACTAAATAACTAAATAACTAAATAACTAAATAACTAAATAACTAAATAACTAAATAACTAAATAACTAAATAACTAAATAACTAAATAACTAAATAACTAAATAACTAAATAACTAAATAACTAAATAACTAAATAACTAAATAACTAAATAACTAAATAACTAAATAACTAAATAACTAAATAACTAAATAACTAAATAACTAAATAACTAAATAACTAAATAACTAAATAACTAAATAACTAAATAACTAAATAACTAAATAACTAAATAACTAAATAACTAAATAACTAAATAACTAAATAACTAAATAACTAAATAACTAAATAACTAAATAACTAAATAACTAAATAACTAAATAACTAAATAACTAAATAACTAAATAACTAAATAACTAAATAACTAAATAACTAAATAACTAAATAACTAAATAACTAAATAACTAAATAACTAAATAACTAAATAACTAAATAACTAAATAACTAAATAACTAAATAACTAAATAACTAAATAACTAAATAACTAAATAACTAAATAACTAAATAACTAAATAACTAAATAACTAAATAACTAAATAACTAAATAACTAAATAACTAAATAACTAAATAACTAAATAACTAAATAACTAAATAACTAAATAACTAAATAACTAAATAACTAAATAACTAAATAACTAAATAACTAAATAACTAAATAACTAAATAACTAAATAACTAAATAACTAAATAACTAAATAACTAAATAACTAAATAACTAAATAACTAAATAACTAAATAACTAAATAACTAAATAACTAAATAACTAAATAACTAAATAACTAAATAACTAAATAACTAAATAACTAAATAACTAAATAACTAAATAACTAAATAACTAAATAACTAAATAACTAAATAACTAAATAACTAAATAACTAAATAACTAAATAACTAAATAACTAAATAACTAAATAACTAAATAACTAAATAACTAAATAACTAAATAACTAAATAACTAAATAACTAAATAACTAAATAACTAAATAACTAAATAACTAAATAACTAAATAACTAAATAACTAAATAACTAAATAACTAAATAACTAAATAACTAAATAACTAAATAACTAAATAACTAAATAACTAAATAACTAAATAACTAAATAACTAAATAACTAAATAACTAAATAACTAAATAACTAAATAACTAAATAACTAAATAACTAAATAACTAAATAACTAAATAACTAAATAACTAAATAACTAAATAACTAAATAACTAAATAACTAAATAACTAAATAACTAAATAACTAAATAACTAAATAACTAAATAACTAAATAACTAAATAACTAAATAACTAAATAACTAAATAACTAAATAACTAAATAACTAAATAACTAAATAACTAAATAACTAAATAACTAAATAACTAAATAACTAAATAACTAAATAACTAAATAACTAAATAACTAAATAACTAAATAACTAAATAACTAAATAACTAAATAACTAAATAACTAAATAACTAAATAACTAAATAACTAAATAACTAAATAACTAAATAACTAAATAACTAAATAACTAAATAACTAAATAACTAAATAACTAAATAACTAAATAACTAAATAACTAAATAACTAAATAACTAAATAACTAAATAACTAAATAACTAAATAACTAAATAACTAAATAACTAAATAACTAAATAACTAAATAACTAAATAACTAAATAACTAAATAACTAAATAACTAAATAACTAAATAACTAAATAACTAAATAACTAAATAACTAAATAACTAAATAACTAAATAACTAAATAACTAAATAACTAAATAACTAAATAACTAAATAACTAAATAACTAAATAACTAAATAACTAAATAACTAAATAACTAAATAACTAAATAACTAAATAACTAAATAACTAAATAACTAAATAACTAAATAACTAAATAACTAAATAACTAAATAACTAAATAACTAAATAACTAAATAACTAAATAACTAAATAACTAAATAACTAAATAACTAAATAACTAAATAACTAAATAACTAAATAACTAAATAACTAAATAACTAAATAACTAAATAACTAAATAACTAAATAACTAAATAACTAAATAACTAAATAACTAAATAACTAAATAACTAAATAACTAAATAACTAAATAACTAAATAACTAAATAACTAAATAACTAAATAACTAAATAACTAAATAACTAAATAACTAAATAACTAAATAACTAAATAACTAAATAACTAAATAACTAAATAACTAAATAACTAAATAACTAAATAACTAAATAACTAAATAACTAAATAACTAAATAACTAAATAACTAAATAACTAAATAACTAAATAACTAAATAACTAAATAACTAAATAACTAAATAACTAAATAACTAAATAACTAAATAACTAAATAACTAAATAACTAAATAACTAAATAACTAAATAACTAAATAACTAAATAACTAAATAACTAAATAACTAAATAACTAAATAACTAAATAACTAAATAACTAAATAACTAAATAACTAAATAACTAAATAACTAAATAACTAAATAACTAAATAACTAAATAACTAAATAACTAAATAACTAAATAACTAAATAACTAAATAACTAAATAACTAAATAACTAAATAACTAAATAACTAAATAACTAAATAACTAAATAACTAAATAACTAAATAACTAAATAACTAAATAACTAAATAACTAAATAACTAAATAACTAAATAACTAAATAACTAAATAACTAAATAACTAAATAACTAAATAACTAAATAACTAAATAACTAAATAACTAAATAACTAAATAACTAAATAACTAAATAACTAAATAACTAAATAACTAAATAACTAAATAACTAAATAACTAAATAACTAAATAACTAAATAACTAAATAACTAAATAACTAAATAACTAAATAACTAAATAACTAAATAACTAAATAACTAAATAACTAAATAACTAAATAACTAAATAACTAAATAACTAAATAACTAAATAACTAAATAACTAAATAACTAAATAACTAAATAACTAAATAACTAAATAACTAAATAACTAAATAACTAAATAACTAAATAACTAAATAACTAAATAACTAAATAACTAAATAACTAAATAACTAAATAACTAAATAACTAAATAACTAAATAACTAAATAACTAAATAACTAAATAACTAAATAACTAAATAACTAAATAACTAAATAACTAAATAACTAAATAACTAAATAACTAAATAACTAAATAACTAAATAACTAAATAACTAAATAACTAAATAACTAAATAACTAAATAACTAAATAACTAAATAACTAAATAACTAAATAACTAAATAACTAAATAACTAAATAACTAAATAACTAAATAACTAAATAACTAAATAACTAAATAACTAAATAACTAAATAACTAAATAACTAAATAACTAAATAACTAAATAACTAAATAACTAAATAACTAAATAACTAAATAACTAAATAACTAAATAACTAAATAACTAAATAACTAAATAACTAAATAACTAAATAACTAAATAACTAAATAACTAAATAACTAAATAACTAAATAACTAAATAACTAAATAACTAAATAACTAAATAACTAAATAACTAAATAACTAAATAACTAAATAACTAAATAACTAAATAACTAAATAACTAAATAACTAAATAACTAAATAACTAAATAACTAAATAACTAAATAACTAAATAACTAAATAACTAAATAACTAAATAACTAAATAACTAAATAACTAAATAACTAAATAACTAAATAACTAAATAACTAAATAACTAAATAACTAAATAACTAAATAACTAAATAACTAAATAACTAAATAACTAAATAACTAAATAACTAAATAACTAAATAACTAAATAACTAAATAACTAAATAACTAAATAACTAAATAACTAAATAACTAAATAACTAAATAACTAAATAACTAAATAACTAAATAACTAAATAACTAAATAACTAAATAACTAAATAACTAAATAACTAAATAACTAAATAACTAAATAACTAAATAACTAAATAACTAAATAACTAAATAACTAAATAACTAAATAACTAAATAACTAAATAACTAAATAACTAAATAACTAAATAACTAAATAACTAAATAACTAAATAACTAAATAACTAAATAACTAAATAACTAAATAACTAAATAACTAAATAACTAAATAACTAAATAACTAAATAACTAAATAACTAAATAACTAAATAACTAAATAACTAAATAACTAAATAACTAAATAACTAAATAACTAAATAACTAAATAACTAAATAACTAAATAACTAAATAACTAAATAACTAAATAACTAAATAACTAAATAACTAAATAACTAAATAACTAAATAACTAAATAACTAAATAACTAAATAACTAAATAACTAAATAACTAAATAACTAAATAACTAAATAACTAAATAACTAAATAACTAAATAACTAAATAACTAAATAACTAAATAACTAAATAACTAAATAACTAAATAACTAAATAACTAAATAACTAAATAACTAAATAACTAAATAACTAAATAACTAAATAACTAAATAACTAAATAACTAAATAACTAAATAACTAAATAACTAAATAACTAAATAACTAAATAACTAAATAACTAAATAACTAAATAACTAAATAACTAAATAACTAAATAACTAAATAACTAAATAACTAAATAACTAAATAACTAAATAACTAAATAACTAAATAACTAAATAACTAAATAACTAAATAACTAAATAACTAAATAACTAAATAACTAAATAACTAAATAACTAAATAACTAAATAACTAAATAACTAAATAACTAAATAACTAAATAACTAAATAACTAAATAACTAAATAACTAAATAACTAAATAACTAAATAACTAAATAACTAAATAACTAAATAACTAAATAACTAAATAACTAAATAACTAAATAACTAAATAACTAAATAACTAAATAACTAAATAACTAAATAACTAAATAACTAAATAACTAAATAACTAAATAACTAAATAACTAAATAACTAAATAACTAAATAACTAAATAACTAAATAACTAAATAACTAAATAACTAAATAACTAAATAACTAAATAACTAAATAACTAAATAACTAAATAACTAAATAACTAAATAACTAAATAACTAAATAACTAAATAACTAAATAACTAAATAACTAAATAACTAAATAACTAAATAACTAAATAACTAAATAACTAAATAACTAAATAACTAAATAACTAAATAACTAAATAACTAAATAACTAAATAACTAAATAACTAAATAACTAAATAACTAAATAACTAAATAACTAAATAACTAAATAACTAAATAACTAAATAACTAAATAACTAAATAACTAAATAACTAAATAACTAAATAACTAAATAACTAAATAACTAAATAACTAAATAACTAAATAACTAAATAACTAAATAACTAAATAACTAAATAACTAAATAACTAAATAACTAAATAACTAAATAACTAAATAACTAAATAACTAAATAACTAAATAACTAAATAACTAAATAACTAAATAACTAAATAACTAAATAACTAAATAACTAAATAACTAAATAACTAAATAACTAAATAACTAAATAACTAAATAACTAAATAACTAAATAACTAAATAACTAAATAACTAAATAACTAAATAACTAAATAACTAAATAACTAAATAACTAAATAACTAAATAACTAAATAACTAAATAACTAAATAACTAAATAACTAAATAACTAAATAACTAAATAACTAAATAACTAAATAACTAAATAACTAAATAACTAAATAACTAAATAACTAAATAACTAAATAACTAAATAACTAAATAACTAAATAACTAAATAACTAAATAACTAAATAACTAAATAACTAAATAACTAAATAACTAAATAACTAAATAACTAAATAACTAAATAACTAAATAACTAAATAACTAAATAACTAAATAACTAAATAACTAAATAACTAAATAACTAAATAACTAAATAACTAAATAACTAAATAACTAAATAACTAAATAACTAAATAACTAAATAACTAAATAACTAAATAACTAAATAACTAAATAACTAAATAACTAAATAACTAAATAACTAAATAACTAAATAACTAAATAACTAAATAACTAAATAACTAAATAACTAAATAACTAAATAACTAAATAACTAAATAACTAAATAACTAAATAACTAAATAACTAAATAACTAAATAACTAAATAACTAAATAACTAAATAACTAAATAACTAAATAACTAAATAACTAAATAACTAAATAACTAAATAACTAAATAACTAAATAACTAAATAACTAAATAACTAAATAACTAAATAACTAAATAACTAAATAACTAAATAACTAAATAACTAAATAACTAAATAACTAAATAACTAAATAACTAAATAACTAAATAACTAAATAACTAAATAACTAAATAACTAAATAACTAAATAACTAAATAACTAAATAACTAAATAACTAAATAACTAAATAACTAAATAACTAAATAACTAAATAACTAAATAACTAAATAACTAAATAACTAAATAACTAAATAACTAAATAACTAAATAACTAAATAACTAAATAACTAAATAACTAAATAACTAAATAACTAAATAACTAAATAACTAAATAACTAAATAACTAAATAACTAAATAACTAAATAACTAAATAACTAAATAACTAAATAACTAAATAACTAAATAACTAAATAACTAAATAACTAAATAACTAAATAACTAAATAACTAAATAACTAAATAACTAAATAACTAAATAACTAAATAACTAAATAACTAAATAACTAAATAACTAAATAACTAAATAACTAAATAACTAAATAACTAAATAACTAAATAACTAAATAACTAAATAACTAAATAACTAAATAACTAAATAACTAAATAACTAAATAACTAAATAACTAAATAACTAAATAACTAAATAACTAAATAACTAAATAACTAAATAACTAAATAACTAAATAACTAAATAACTAAATAACTAAATAACTAAATAACTAAATAACTAAATAACTAAATAACTAAATAACTAAATAACTAAATAACTAAATAACTAAATAACTAAATAACTAAATAACTAAATAACTAAATAACTAAATAACTAAATAACTAAATAACTAAATAACTAAATAACTAAATAACTAAATAACTAAATAACTAAATAACTAAATAACTAAATAACTAAATAACTAAATAACTAAATAACTAAATAACTAAATAACTAAATAACTAAATAACTAAATAACTAAATAACTAAATAACTAAATAACTAAATAACTAAATAACTAAATAACTAAATAACTAAATAACTAAATAACTAAATAACTAAATAACTAAATAACTAAATAACTAAATAACTAAATAACTAAATAACTAAATAACTAAATAACTAAATAACTAAATAACTAAATAACTAAATAACTAAATAACTAAATAACTAAATAACTAAATAACTAAATAACTAAATAACTAAATAACTAAATAACTAAATAACTAAATAACTAAATAACTAAATAACTAAATAACTAAATAACTAAATAACTAAATAACTAAATAACTAAATAACTAAATAACTAAATAACTAAATAACTAAATAACTAAATAACTAAATAACTAAATAACTAAATAACTAAATAACTAAATAACTAAATAACTAAATAACTAAATAACTAAATAACTAAATAACTAAATAACTAAATAACTAAATAACTAAATAACTAAATAACTAAATAACTAAATAACTAAATAACTAAATAACTAAATAACTAAATAACTAAATAACTAAATAACTAAATAACTAAATAACTAAATAACTAAATAACTAAATAACTAAATAACTAAATAACTAAATAACTAAATAACTAAATAACTAAATAACTAAATAACTAAATAACTAAATAACTAAATAACTAAATAACTAAATAACTAAATAACTAAATAACTAAATAACTAAATAACTAAATAACTAAATAACTAAATAACTAAATAACTAAATAACTAAATAACTAAATAACTAAATAACTAAATAACTAAATAACTAAATAACTAAATAACTAAATAACTAAATAACTAAATAACTAAATAACTAAATAACTAAATAACTAAATAACTAAATAACTAAATAACTAAATAACTAAATAACTAAATAACTAAATAACTAAATAACTAAATAACTAAATAACTAAATAACTAAATAACTAAATAACTAAATAACTAAATAACTAAATAACTAAATAACTAAATAACTAAATAACTAAATAACTAAATAACTAAATAACTAAATAACTAAATAACTAAATAACTAAATAACTAAATAACTAAATAACTAAATAACTAAATAACTAAATAACTAAATAACTAAATAACTAAATAACTAAATAACTAAATAACTAAATAACTAAATAACTAAATAACTAAATAACTAAATAACTAAATAACTAAATAACTAAATAACTAAATAACTAAATAACTAAATAACTAAATAACTAAATAACTAAATAACTAAATAACTAAATAACTAAATAACTAAATAACTAAATAACTAAATAACTAAATAACTAAATAACTAAATAACTAAATAACTAAATAACTAAATAACTAAATAACTAAATAACTAAATAACTAAATAACTAAATAACTAAATAACTAAATAACTAAATAACTAAATAACTAAATAACTAAATAACTAAATAACTAAATAACTAAATAACTAAATAACTAAATAACTAAATAACTAAATAACTAAATAACTAAATAACTAAATAACTAAATAACTAAATAACTAAATAACTAAATAACTAAATAACTAAATAACTAAATAACTAAATAACTAAATAACTAAATAACTAAATAACTAAATAACTAAATAACTAAATAACTAAATAACTAAATAACTAAATAACTAAATAACTAAATAACTAAATAACTAAATAACTAAATAACTAAATAACTAAATAACTAAATAACTAAATAACTAAATAACTAAATAACTAAATAACTAAATAACTAAATAACTAAATAACTAAATAACTAAATAACTAAATAACTAAATAACTAAATAACTAAATAACTAAATAACTAAATAACTAAATAACTAAATAACTAAATAACTAAATAACTAAATAACTAAATAACTAAATAACTAAATAACTAAATATAACTAAATAACTAAATAACTAAATAACTAAATAACTAAATAACTAAATAACTAAATAACTAAATAACTAAATAACTAAATAACTAAATAACTAAATAACTAAATAACTAAATAACTAAATAACTAAATAACTAAATAACTAAATAACTAAATAACTAAATAACTAAATAACTAAATAACTAAATAACTAAATAACTAAATAACTAAATAACTAAATAACTAAATAACTAAATAACTAAATAACTAAATAACTAAATAACTAAATAACTAAATAACTAAATAACTAAATAACTAAATAACTAAATAACTAAATAACTAAATAACTAAATAACTAAATAACTAAATAACTAAATAACTAAATAACTAAATAACTAAATAACTAAATAACTAAATAACTAAATAACTAAATAACTAAATAACTAAATAACTAAATAACTAAATAACTAAATAACTAAATAACTAAATAACTAAATAACTAAATAACTAAATAACTAAATAACTAAATAACTAAATAACTAAATAACTAAATAACTAAATAACTAAATAACTAAATAACTAAATAACTAAATAACTAAATAACTAAATAACTAAATAACTAAATAACTAAATAACTAAATAACTAAATAACTAAATAACTAAATAACTAAATAACTAAATAACTAAATAACTAAATAACTAAATAACTAAATAACTAAATAACTAAATAACTAAATAACTAAATAACTAAATAACTAAATAACTAAATAACTAAATAACTAAATAACTAAATAACTAAATAACTAAATAACTAAATAACTAAATAACTAAATAACTAAATAACTAAATAACTAAATAACTAAATAACTAAATAACTAAATAACTAAATAACTAAATAACTAAATAACTAAATAACTAAATAACTAAATAACTAAATAACTAAATAACTAAATAACTAAATAACTAAATAACTAAATAACTAAATAACTAAATAACTAAATAACTAAATAACTAAATAACTAAATAACTAAATAACTAAATAACTAAATAACTAAATAACTAAATAACTAAATAACTAAATAACTAAATAACTAAATAACTAAATAACTAAATAACTAAATAACTAAATAACTAAATAACTAAATAACTAAATAACTAAATAACTAAATAACTAAATAACTAAATAACTAAATAACTAAATAACTAAATAACTAAATAACTAAATAACTAAATAACTAAATAACTAAATAACTAAATAACTAAATAACTAAATAACTAAATAACTAAATAACTAAATAACTAAATAACTAAATAACTAAATAACTAAATAACTAAATAACTAAATAACTAAATAACTAAATAACTAAATAACTAAATAACTAAATAACTAAATAACTAAATAACTAAATAACTAAATAACTAAATAACTAAATAACTAAATAACTAAATAACTAAATAACTAAATAACTAAATAACTAAATAACTAAATAACTAAATAACTAAATAACTAAATAACTAAATAACTAAATAACTAAATAACTAAATAACTAAATAACTAAATAACTAAATAACTAAATAACTAAATAACTAAATAACTAAATAACTAAATAACTAAATAACTAAATAACTAAATAACTAAATAACTAAATAACTAAATAACTAAATAACTAAATAACTAAATAACTAAATAACTAAATAACTAAATAACTAAATAACTAAATAACTAAATAACTAAATAACTAAATAACTAAATAACTAAATAACTAAATAACTAAATAACTAAATAACTAAATAACTAAATAACTAAATAACTAAATAACTAAATAACTAAATAACTAAATAACTAAATAACTAAATAACTAAATAACTAAATAACTAAATAACTAAATAACTAAATAACTAAATAACTAAATAACTAAATAACTAAATAACTAAATAACTAAATAACTAAATAACTAAATAACTAAATAACTAAATAACTAAATAACTAAATAACTAAATAACTAAATAACTAAATAACTAAATAACTAAATAACTAAATAACTAAATAACTAAATAACTAAATAACTAAATAACTAAATAACTAAATAACTAAATAACTAAATAACTAAATAACTAAATAACTAAATAACTAAATAACTAAATAACTAAATAACTAAATAACTAAATAACTAAATAACTAAATAACTAAATAACTAAATAACTAAATAACTAAATAACTAAATAACTAAATAACTAAATAACTAAATAACTAAATAACTAAATAACTAAATAACTAAATAACTAAATAACTAAATAACTAAATAACTAAATAACTAAATAACTAAATAACTAAATAACTAAATAACTAAATAACTAAATAACTAAATAACTAAATAACTAAATAACTAAATAACTAAATAACTAAATAACTAAATAACTAAATAACTAAATAACTAAATAACTAAATAACTAAATAACTAAATAACTAAATAACTAAATAACTAAATAACTAAATAACTAAATAACTAAATAACTAAATAACTAAATAACTAAATAACTAAATAACTAAATAACTAAATAACTAAATAACTAAATAACTAAATAACTAAATAACTAAATAACTAAATAACTAAATAACTAAATAACTAAATAACTAAATAACTAAATAACTAAATAACTAAATAACTAAATAACTAAATAACTAAATAACTAAATAACTAAATAACTAAATAACTAAATAACTAAATAACTAAATAACTAAATAACTAAATAACTAAATAACTAAATAACTAAATAACTAAATAACTAAATAACTAAATAACTAAATAACTAAATAACTAAATAACTAAATAACTAAATAACTAAATAACTAAATAACTAAATAACTAAATAACTAAATAACTAAATAACTAAATAACTAAATAACTAAATAACTAAATAACTAAATAACTAAATAACTAAATAACTAAATAACTAAATAACTAAATAACTAAATAACTAAATAACTAAATAACTAAATAACTAAATAACTAAATAACTAAATAACTAAATAACTAAATAACTAAATAACTAAATAACTAAATAACTAAATAACTAAATAACTAAATAACTAAATAACTAAATAACTAAATAACTAAATAACTAAATAACTAAATAACTAAATAACTAAATAACTAAATAACTAAATAACTAAATAACTAAATAACTAAATAACTAAATAACTAAATAACTAAATAACTAAATAACTAAATAACTAAATAACTAAATAACTAAATAACTAAATAACTAAATAACTAAATAACTAAATAACTAAATAACTAAATAACTAAATAACTAAATAACTAAATAACTAAATAACTAAATAACTAAATAACTAAATAACTAAATAACTAAATAACTAAATAACTAAATAACTAAATAACTAAATAACTAAATAACTAAATAACTAAATAACTAAATAACTAAATAACTAAATAACTAAATAACTAAATAACTAAATAACTAAATAACTAAATAACTAAATAACTAAATAACTAAATAACTAAATAACTAAATAACTAAATAACTAAATAACTAAATAACTAAATAACTAAATAACTAAATAACTAAATAACTAAATAACTAAATAACTAAATAACTAAATAACTAAATAACTAAATAACTAAATAACTAAATAACTAAATAACTAAATAACTAAATAACTAAATAACTAAATAACTAAATAACTAAATAACTAAATAACTAAATAACTAAATAACTAAATAACTAAATAACTAAATAACTAAATAACTAAATAACTAAATAACTAAATAACTAAATAACTAAATAACTAAATAACTAAATAACTAAATAACTAAATAACTAAATAACTAAATAACTAAATAACTAAATAACTAAATAACTAAATAACTAAATAACTAAATAACTAAATAACTAAATAACTAAATAACTAAATAACTAAATAACTAAATAACTAAATAACTAAATAACTAAATAACTAAATAACTAAATAACTAAATAACTAAATAACTAAATAACTAAATAACTAAATAACTAAATAACTAAATAACTAAATAACTAAATAACTAAATAACTAAATAACTAAATAACTAAATAACTAAATAACTAAATAACTAAATAACTAAATAACTAAATAACTAAATAACTAAATAACTAAATAACTAAATAACTAAATAACTAAATAACTAAATAACTAAATAACTAAATAACTAAATAACTAAATAACTAAATAACTAAATAACTAAATAACTAAATAACTAAATAACTAAATAACTAAATAACTAAATAACTAAATAACTAAATAACTAAATAACTAAATAACTAAATAACTAAATAACTAAATAACTAAATAACTAAATAACTAAATAACTAAATAACTAAATAACTAAATAACTAAATAACTAAATAACTAAATAACTAAATAACTAAATAACTAAATAACTAAATAACTAAATAACTAAATAACTAAATAACTAAATAACTAAATAACTAAATAACTAAATAACTAAATAACTAAATAACTAAATAACTAAATAACTAAATAACTAAATAACTAAATAACTAAATAACTAAATAACTAAATAACTAAATAACTAAATAACTAAATAACTAAATAACTAAATAACTAAATAACTAAATAACTAAATAACTAAATAACTAAATAACTAAATAACTAAATAACTAAATAACTAAATAACTAAATAACTAAATAACTAAATAACTAAATAACTAAATAACTAAATAACTAAATAACTAAATAACTAAATAACTAAATAACTAAATAACTAAATAACTAAATAACTAAATAACTAAATAACTAAATAACTAAATAACTAAATAACTAAATAACTAAATAACTAAATAACTAAATAACTAAATAACTAAATAACTAAATAACTAAATAACTAAATAACTAAATAACTAAATAACTAAATAACTAAATAACTAAATAACTAAATAACTAAATAACTAAATAACTAAATAACTAAATAACTAAATAACTAAATAACTAAATAACTAAATAACTAAATAACTAAATAACTAAATAACTAAATAACTAAATAACTAAATAACTAAATAACTAAATAACTAAATAACTAAATAACTAAATAACTAAATAACTAAATAACTAAATAACTAAATAACTAAATAACTAAATAACTAAATAACTAAATAACTAAATAACTAAATAACTAAATAACTAAATAACTAAATAACTAAATAACTAAATAACTAAATAACTAAATAACTAAATAACTAAATAACTAAATAACTAAATAACTAAATAACTAAATAACTAAATAACTAAATAACTAAATAACTAAATAACTAAATAACTAAATAACTAAATAACTAAATAACTAAATAACTAAATAATAAATAACTAAATAACTAAATAACTAAATAACTAAATAACTAAATAAATAAAAAAATAAATAACTAAATAACTAAATAACTAAATAACTAAATAACTAAATAACTAAATAACTAAATAACTAAATAACTAAATAACTAAATAACTAAATAACTAAATAACTAAATAACTAAATAACTAAATAACTAAATAACTAAATAACTAAATAACTAAATAACTAAATAACTAAATAACTAAATAACTAAATAACTAAATAACTAAATAACTAAATAACTAAATAACTAAATAACTAAATAACTAAATAACTAAATAACTAAATAACTAAATAACTAAATAACTAAATAACTAAATAACTAAATAACTAAATAACTAAATAACTAAATAACTAAATAACTAAATAACTAAATAACTAAATAACTAAATAACTAAATAACTAAATAACTAAATAACTAAATAACTAAATAACTAAATAACTAAATAACTAAATAACTAAATAACTAAATAACTAAATAACTAAATAACTAAATAACTAAATAACTAAATAACTAAATAACTAAATAACTAAATAACTAAATAACTAAATAACTAAATAACTAAATAACTAAATAACTAAATAACTAAATAACTAAATAACTAAATAACTAAATAACTAAATAACTAAATAACTAAATAACTAAATAACTAAATAACTAAATAACTAAATAACTAAATAACTAAATAACTAAATAACTAAATAACTAAATAACTAAATAACTAAATAACTAAATAACTAAATAACTAAATAACTAAATAACTAAATAACTAAATAACTAAATAACTAAATAACTAAATAACTAAATAACTAAATAACTAAATAACTAAATAACTAAATAACTAAATAACTAAATAACTAAATAACTAAATAACTAAATAACTAAATAACTAAATAACTAAATAACTAAATAACTAAATAACTAAATAACTAAATAACTAAATAACTAAATAACTAAATAACTAAATAACTAAATAACTAAATAACTAAATAACTAAATAACTAAATAACTAAATAACTAAATAACTAAATAACTAAATAACTAAATAACTAAATAACTAAATAACTAAATAACTAAATAACTAAATAACTAAATAACTAAATAACTAAATAACTAAATAACTAAATAACTAAATAACTAAATAACTAAATAACTAAATAACTAAATAACTAAATAACTAAATAACTAAATAACTAAATAACTAAATAACTAAATAACTAAATAACTAAATAACTAAATAACTAAATAACTAAATAACTAAATAACTAAATAACTAAATAACTAAATAACTAAATAACTAAATAACTAAATAACTAAATAACTAAATAACTAAATAACTAAATAACTAAATAACTAAATAACTAAATAACTAAATAACTAAATAACTAAATAACTAAATAACTAAATAACTAAATAACTAAATAACTAAATAACTAAATAACTAAATAACTAAATAACTAAATAACTAAATAACTAAATAACTAAATAACTAAATAACTAAATAACTAAATAACTAAATAACTAAATAACTAAATAACTAAATAACTAAATAACTAAATAACTAAATAACTAAATAACTAAATAACTAAATAACTAAATAACTAAATAACTAAATAACTAAATAACTAAATAACTAAATAACTAAATAACTAAATAACTAAATAACTAAATAACTAAATAACTAAATAACTAAATAACTAAATAACTAAATAACTAAATAACTAAATAACTAAATAACTAAATAACTAAATAACTAAATAACTAAATAACTAAATAACTAAATAACTAAATAACTAAATAACTAAATAACTAAATAACTAAATAACTAAATAACTAAATAACTAAATAACTAAATAACTAAATAACTAAATAACTAAATAACTAAATAACTAAATAACTAAATAACTAAATAACTAAATAACTAAATAACTAAATAACTAAATAACTAAATAACTAAATAACTAAATAACTAAATAACTAAATAACTAAATAACTAAATAACTAAATAACTAAATAACTAAATAACTAAATAACTAAATAACTAAATAACTAAATAACTAAATAACTAAATAACTAAATAACTAAATAACTAAATAACTAAATAACTAAATAACTAAATAACTAAATAACTAAATAACTAAATAACTAAATAACTAAATAACTAAATAACTAAATAACTAAATAACTAAATAACTAAATAACTAAATAACTAAATAACTAAATAACTAAATAACTAAATAACTAAATAACTAAATAACTAAATAACTAAATAACTAAATAACTAAATAACTAAATAACTAAATAACTAAATAACTAAATAACTAAATAACTAAATAACTAAATAACTAAATAACTAAATAACTAAATAACTAAATAACTAAATAACTAAATAACTAAATAACTAAATAACTAAATAACTAAATAACTAAATAACTAAATAACTAAATAACTAAATAACTAAATAACTAAATAACTAAATAACTAAATAACTAAATAACTAAATAACTAAATAACTAAATAACTAAATAACTAAATAACTAAATAACTAAATAACTAAATAACTAAATAACTAAATAACTAAATAACTAAATAACTAAATAACTAAATAACTAAATAACTAAATAACTAAATAACTAAATAACTAAATAACTAAATAACTAAATAACTAAATAACTAAATAACTAAATAACTAAATAACTAAATAACTAAATAACTAAATAACTAAATAACTAAATAACTAAATAACTAAATAACTAAATAACTAAATAACTAAATAACTAAATAACTAAATAACTAAATAACTAAATAACTAAATAACTAAATAACTAAATAACTAAATAACTAAATAACTAAATAACTAAATAACTAAATAACTAAATAACTAAATAACTAAATAACTAAATAACTAAATAACTAAATAACTAAATAACTAAATAACTAAATAACTAAATAACTAAATAACTAAATAACTAAATAACTAAATAACTAAATAACTAAATAACTAAATAACTAAATAACTAAATAACTAAATAACTAAATAACTAAATAACTAAATAACTAAATAACTAAATAACTAAATAACTAAATAACTAAATAACTAAATAACTAAATAACTAAATAACTAAATAACTAAATAACTAAATAACTAAATAACTAAATAACTAAATAACTAAATAACTAAATAACTAAATAACTAAATAACTAAATAACTAAATAACTAAATAACTAAATAACTAAATAACTAAATAACTAAATAACTAAATAACTAAATAACTAAATAACTAAATAACTAAATAACTAAATAACTAAATAACTAAATAACTAAATAACTAAATAACTAAATAACTAAATAACTAAATAACTAAATAACTAAATAACTAAATAACTAAATAACTAAATAACTAAATAACTAAATAACTAAATAACTAAATAACTAAATAACTAAATAACTAAATAACTAAATAACTAAATAACTAAATAACTAAATAACTAAATAACTAAATAACTAAATAACTAAATAACTAAATAACTAAATAACTAAATAACTAAATAACTAAATAACTAAATAACTAAATAACTAAATAACTAAATAACTAAATAACTAAATAACTAAATAACTAAATAACTAAATAACTAAATAACTAAATAACTAAATAACTAAATAACTAAATAACTAAATAACTAAATAACTAAATAACTAAATAACTAAATAACTAAATAACTAAATAACTAAATAACTAAATAACTAAATAACTAAATAACTAATAACTAAATAACTAAATAACTAAATAACTAAATAACTAAATAACTAAATAACTAAATAACTAAATAACTAAATAACTAAATAACTAAATAACTAAATAACTAAATAACTAAATAACTAAATAACTAAATAACTAAATAACTAAATAACTAAATAACTAAATAACTAAATAACTAAATAACTAAATAACTAAATAACTAAATAACTAAATAACTAAATAACTAAATAACTAAATAACTAAATAACTAAATAACTAAATAACTAAATAACTAAATAACTAAATAACTAAATAACTAAATAACTAAATAACTAAATAACTAAATAACTAAATAACTAAATAACTAAATAACTAAATAACTAAATAACTAAATAACTAAATAACTAAATAACTAAATAACTAAATAACTAAATAACTAAATAACTAAATAACTAAATAACTAAATAACTAAATAACTAAATAACTAAATAACTAAATAACTAAATAACTAAATAACTAAATAACTAAATAACTAAATAACTAAATAACTAAATAACTAAATAACTAAATAACTAAATAACTAAATAACTAAATAACTAAATAACTAAATAACTAAATAACTAAATAACTAAATAACTAAATAACTAAATAACTAAATAACTAAATAACTAAATAACTAAATAACTAAATAACTAAATAACTAAATAACTAAATAACTAAATAACTAAATAACTAAATAACTAAATAACTAAATAACTAAATAACTAAATAACTAAATAACTAAATAACTAAATAACTAAATAACTAAATAACTAAATAACTAAATAACTAAATAACTAAATAACTAAATAACTAAATAACTAAATAACTAAATAACTAAATAACTAAATAACTAAATAACTAAATAACTAAATAACTAAATAACTAAATAACTAAATAACTAAATAACTAAATAACTAAATAACTAAATAACTAAATAACTAAATAACTAAATAACTAAATAACTAAATAACTAAATAACTAAATAACTAAATAACTAAATAACTAAATAACTAAATAACTAAATAACTAAATAACTAAATAACTAAATAACTAAATAACTAAATAACTAAATAACTAAATAACTAAATAACTAAATAACTAAATAACTAAATAACTAAATAACTAAATAACTAAATAACTAAATAACTAAATAACTAAATAACTAAATAACTAAATAACTAAATAACTAAATAACTAAATAACTAAATAACTAAATAACTAAATAACTAAATAACTAAATAACTAAATAACTAAATAACTAAATAACTAAATAACTAAATAACTAAATAACTAAATAACTAAATAACTAAATAACTAAATAACTAAATAACTAAATAACTAAATAACTAAATAACTAAATAACTAAATAACTAAATAACTAAATAACTAAATAACTAAATAACTAAATAACTAAATAACTAAATAACTAAATAACTAAATAACTAAATAACTAAATAACTAAATAACTAAATAACTAAATAACTAAATAACTAAATAACTAAATAACTAAATAACTAAATAACTAAATAACTAAATAACTAAATAACTAAATAACTAAATAACTAAATAACTAAATAACTAAATAACTAAATAACTAAATAACTAAATAACTAAATAACTAAATAACTAAATAACTAAATAACTAAATAACTAAATAACTAAATAACTAAATAACTAAATAACTAAATAACTAAATAACTAAATAACTAAATAACTAAATAACTAAATAACTAAATAACTAAATAACTAAATAACTAAATAACTAAATAACTAAATAACTAAATAACTAAATAACTAAATAACTAAATAACTAAATAACTAAATAACTAAATAACTAAATAACTAAATAACTAAATAACTAAATAACTAAATAACTAAATAACTAAATAACTAAATAACTAAATAACTAAATAACTAAATAACTAAATAACTAAATAACTAAATAACTAAATAACTAAATAACTAAATAACTAAATAACTAAATAACTAAATAACTAAATAACTAAATAACTAAATAACTAAATAACTAAATAACTAAATAACTAAATAACTAAATAACTAAATAACTAAATAACTAAATAACTAAATAACTAAATAACTAAATAACTAAATAACTAAATAACTAAATAACTAAATAACTAAATAACTAAATAACTAAATAACTAAATAACTAAATAACTAAATAACTAAATAACTAAATAACTAAATAACTAAATAACTAAATAACTAAATAACTAAATAACTAAATAACTAAATAACTAAATAACTAAATAACTAAATAACTAAATAACTAAATAACTAAATAACTAAATAACTAAATAACTAAATAACTAAATAACTAAATAACTAAATAACTAAATAACTAAATAACTAAATAACTAAATAACTAAATAACTAAATAACTAAATAACTAAATAACTAAATAACTAAATAACTAAATAACTAAATAACTAAATAACTAAATAACTAAATAACTAAATAACTAAATAACTAAATAACTAAATAACTAAATAACTAAATAACTAAATAACTAAATAACTAAATAACTAAATAACTAAATAACTAAATAACTAAATAACTAAATAACTAAATAACTAAATAACTAAATAACTAAATAACTAAATAACTAAATAACTAAATAACTAAATAACTAAATAACTAAATAACTAAATAACTAAATAACTAAATAACTAAATAACTAAATAACTAAATAACTAAATAACTAAATAACTAAATAACTAAATAACTAAATAACTAAATAACTAAATAACTAAATAACTAAATAACTAAATAACTAAATAACTAAATAACTAAATAACTAAATAACTAAATAACTAAATAACTAAATAACTAAATAACTAAATAACTAAATAACTAAATAACTAAATAACTAAATAACTAAATAACTAAATAACTAAATAACTAAATAACTAAATAACTAAATAACTAAATAACTAAATAACTAAATAACTAAATAACTAAATAACTAAATAACTAAATAACTAAATAACTAAATAACTAAATAACTAAATAACTAAATAACTAAATAACTAAATAACTAAATAACTAAATAACTAAATAACTAAATAACTAAATAACTAAATAACTAAATAACTAAATAACTAAATAACTAAATAACTAAATAACTAAATAACTAAATAACTAAATAACTAAATAACTAAATAACTAAATAACTAAATAACTAAATAACTAAATAACTAAATAACTAAATAACTAAATAACTAAATAACTAAATAACTAAATAACTAAATAACTAAATAACTAAATAACTAAATAACTAAATAACTAAATAACTAAATAACTAAATAACTAAATAACTAAATAACTAAATAACTAAATAACTAAATAACTAAATAACTAAATAACTAAATAACTAAATAACTAAATAACTAAATAACTAAATAACTAAATAACTAAATAACTAAATAACTAAATAACTAAATAACTAAATAACTAAATAACTAAATAACTAAATAACTAAATAACTAAATAACTAAATAACTAAATAACTAAATAACTAAATAACTAAATAACTAAATAACTAAATAACTAAATAACTAAATAACTAAATAACTAAATAACTAAATAACTAAATAACTAAATAACTAAATAACTAAATAACTAAATAACTAAATAACTAAATAACTAAATAACTAAATAACTAAATAACTAAATAACTAAATAACTAAATAACTAAATAACTAAATAACTAAATAACTAAATAACTAAATAACTAAATAACTAAATAACTAAATAACTAAATAACTAAATAACTAAATAACTAAATAACTAAATAACTAAATAACTAAATAACTAAATAACTAAATAACTAAATAACTAAATAACTAAATAACTAAATAACTAAATAACTAAATAACTAAATAACTAAATAACTAAATAACTAAATAACTAAATAACTAAATAACTAAATAACTAAATAACTAAATAACTAAATAACTAAATAACTAAATAACTAAATAACTAAATAACTAAATAACTAAATAACTAAATAACTAAATAACTAAATAACTAAATAACTAAATAACTAAATAACTAAATAACTAAATAACTAAATAACTAAATAACTAAATAACTAAATAACTAAATAACTAAATAACTAAATAACTAAATAACTAAATAACTAAATAACTAAATAACTAAATAACTAAATAACTAAATAACTAAATAACTAAATAACTAAATAACTAAATAACTAAATAACTAAATAACTAAATAACTAAATAACTAAATAACTAAATAACTAAATAACTAAATAACTAAATAACTAAATAACTAAATAACTAAATAACTAAATAACTAAATAACTAAATAACTAAATAACTAAATAACTAAATAACTAAATAACTAAATAACTAAATAACTAAATAACTAAATAACTAAATAACTAAATAACTAAATAACTAAATAACTAAATAACTAAATAACTAAATAACTAAATAACTAAATAACTAAATAACTAAATAACTAAATAACTAAATAACTAAATAACTAAATAACTAAATAACTAAATAACTAAATAACTAAATAACTAAATAACTAAATAACTAAATAACTAAATAACTAAATAACTAAATAACTAAATAACTAAATAACTAAATAACTAAATAACTAAATAACTAAATAACTAAATAACTAAATAACTAAATAACTAAATAACTAAATAACTAAATAACTAAATAACTAAATAACTAAATAACTAAATAACTAAATAACTAAATAACTAAATAACTAAATAACTAAATAACTAAATAACTAAATAACTAAATAACTAAATAACTAAATAACTAAATAACTAAATAACTAAATAACTAAATAACTAAATAACTAAATAACTAAATAACTAAATAACTAAATAACTAAATAACTAAATAACTAAATAACTAAATAACTAAATAACTAAATAACTAAATAACTAAATAACTAAATAACTAAATAACTAAATAACTAAATAACTAAATAACTAAATAACTAAATAACTAAATAACTAAATAACTAAATAACTAAATAACTAAATAACTAAATAACTAAATAACTAAATAACTAAATAACTAAATAACTAAATAACTAAATAACTAAATAACTAAATAACTAAATAACTAAATAACTAAATAACTAAATAACTAAATAACTAAATAACTAAATAACTAAATAACTAAATAACTAAATAACTAAATAACTAAATAACTAAATAACTAAATAACTAAATAACTAAATAACTAAATAACTAAATAACTAAATAACTAAATAACTAAATAACTAAATAACTAAATAACTAAATAACTAAATAACTAAATAACTAAATAACTAAATAACTAAATAACTAAATAACTAAATAACTAAATAACTAAATAACTAAATAACTAAATAACTAAATAACTAAATAACTAAATAACTAAATAACTAAATAACTAAATAACTAAATAACTAAATAACTAAATAACTAAATAACTAAATAACTAAATAACTAAATAACTAAATAACTAAATAACTAAATAACTAAATAACTAAATAACTAAATAACTAAATAACTAAATAACTAAATAACTAAATAACTAAATAACTAAATAACTAAATAACTAAATAACTAAATAACTAAATAACTAAATAACTAAATAACTAAATAACTAAATAACTAAATAACTAAATAACTAAATAACTAAATAACTAAATAACTAAATAACTAAATAACTAAATAACTAAATAACTAAATAACTAAATAACTAAATAACTAAATAACTAAATAACTAAATAACTAAATAACTAAATAACTAAATAACTAAATAACTAAATAACTAAATAACTAAATAACTAAATAACTAAATAACTAAATAACTAAATAACTAAATAACTAAATAACTAAATAACTAAATAACTAAATAACTAAATAACTAAATAACTAAATAACTAAATAACTAAATAACTAAATAACTAAATAACTAAATAACTAAATAACTAAATAACTAAATAACTAAATAACTAAATAACTAAATAACTAAATAACTAAATAACTAAATAACTAAATAACTAAATAACTAAATAACTAAATAACTAAATAACTAAATAACTAAATAACTAAATAACTAAATAACTAAATAACTAAATAACTAAATAACTAAATAACTAAATAACTAAATAACTAAATAACTAAATAACTAAATAACTAAATAACTAAATAACTAAATAACTAAATAACTAAATAACTAAATAACTAAATAACTAAATAACTAAATAACTAAATAACTAAATAACTAAATAACTAAATAACTAAATAACTAAATAACTAAATAACTAAATAACTAAATAACTAAATAACTAAATAACTAAATAACTAAATAACTAAATAACTAAATAACTAAATAACTAAATAACTAAATAACTAAATAACTAAATAACTAAATAACTAAATAACTAAATAACTAAATAACTAAATAACTAAATAACTAAATAACTAAATAACTAAATAACTAAATAACTAAATAACTAAATAACTAAATAACTAAATAACTAAATAACTAAATAACTAAATAACTAAATAACTAAATAACTAAATAACTAAATAACTAAATAACTAAATAACTAAATAACTAAATAACTAAATAACTAAATAACTAAATAACTAAATAACTAAATAACTAAATAACTAAATAACTAAATAACTAAATAACTAAATAACTAAATAACTAAATAACTAAATAACTAAATAACTAAATAACTAAATAACTAAATAACTAAATAACTAAATAACTAAATAACTAAATAACTAAATAACTAAATAACTAAATAACTAAATAACTAAATAACTAAATAACTAAATAACTAAATAACTAAATAACTAAATAACTAAATAACTAAATAACTAAATAACTAAATAACTAAATAACTAAATAACTAAATAACTAAATAACTAAATAACTAAATAACTAAATAACTAAATAACTAAATAACTAAATAACTAAATAACTAAATAACTAAATAACTAAATAACTAAATAACTAAATAACTAAATAACTAAATAACTAAATAACTAAATAACTAAATAACTAAATAACTAAATAACTAAATAACTAAATAACTAAATAACTAAATAACTAAATAACTAAATAACTAAATAACTAAATAACTAAATAACTAAATAACTAAATAACTAAATAACTAAATAACTAAATAACTAAATAACTAAATAACTAAATAACTAAATAACTAAATAACTAAATAACTAAATAACTAAATAACTAAATAACTAAATAACTAAATAACTAAATAACTAAATAACTAAATAACTAAATAACTAAATAACTAAATAACTAAATAACTAAATAACTAAATAACTAAATAACTAAATAACTAAATAACTAAATAACTAAATAACTAAATAACTAAATAACTAAATAACTAAATAACTAAATAACTAAATAACTAAATAACTAAATAACTAAATAACTAAATAACTAAATAACTAAATAACTAAATAACTAAATAACTAAATAACTAAATAACTAAATAACTAAATAACTAAATAACTAAATAACTAAATAACTAAATAACTAAATAACTAAATAACTAAATAACTAAATAACTAAATAACTAAATAACTAAATAACTAAATAACTAAATAACTAAATAACTAAATAACTAAATAACTAAATAACTAAATAACTAAATAACTAAATAACTAAATAACTAAATAACTAAATAACTAAATAACTAAATAACTAAATAACTAAATAACTAAATAACTAAATAACTAAATAACTAAATAACTAAATAACTAAATAACTAAATAACTAAATAACTAAATAACTAAATAACTAAATAACTAAATAACTAAATAACTAAATAACTAAATAACTAAATAACTAAATAACTAAATAACTAAATAACTAAATAACTAAATAACTAAATAACTAAATAACTAAATAACTAAATAACTAAATAACTAAATAACTAAATAACTAAATAACTAAATAACTAAATAACTAAATAACTAAATAACTAAATAACTAAATAACTAAATAACTAAATAACTAAATAACTAAATAACTAAATAACTAAATAACTAAATAACTAAATAACTAAATAACTAAATAACTAAATAACTAAATAACTAAATAACTAAATAACTAAATAACTAAATAACTAAATAACTAAATAACTAAATAACTAAATAACTAAATAACTAAATAACTAAATAACTAAATAACTAAATAACTAAATAACTAAATAACTAAATAACTAAATAACTAAATAACTAAATAACTAAATAACTAAATAACTAAATAACTAAATAACTAAATAACTAAATAACTAAATAACTAAATAACTAAATAACTAAATAACTAAATAACTAAATAACTAAATAACTAAATAACTAAATAACTAAATAACTAAATAACTAAATAACTAAATAACTAAATAACTAAATAACTAAATAACTAAATAACTAAATAACTAAATAACTAAATAACTAAATAACTAAATAACTAAATAACTAAATAACTAAATAACTAAATAACTAAATAACTAAATAACTAAATAACTAAATAACTAAATAACTAAATAACTAAATAACTAAATAACTAAATAACTAAATAACTAAATAACTAAATAACTAAATAACTAAATAACTAAATAACTAAATAACTAAATAACTAAATAACTAAATAACTAAATAACTAAATAACTAAATAACTAAATAACTAAATAACTAAATAACTAAATAACTAAATAACTAAATAACTAAACTAAATAAACTAACTAAACTAACTAAACTAACTAAATAACTAAACTAACTAAACTAAATAACTAAATAACTAAATAACTAAATAACTAAATAACTAAATAACTAAATAACTAAATAACTAAATAACTAAATAACTAAATAACTAAATAACTAAATAACTAAATAACTAAATAACTAAATAACTAAATAACTAAATAACTAAATAACTAAATAACTAAATAACTAAATAACTAAATAACTAAATAACTAAATAACTAAATAACTAAATAACTAAATAACTAAATAACTAAATAACTATAACTAAATAACTAAATAACTAAATAACTAAATAACTAAATAACTAAATAACTAAATAACTAAATAACTAAATAACTAATAACTAAATAACTAAATAACTAAATAACTAAATAACTAAATAACTAAATAACTAAATAACTAACTAACTAAATAACTAAATAACTAAATAACTAAATAACTAAATAACTAAATAACTAAATAACTAAATAACTAAATAACTAAAATAACTAATAAAATAACTAAATAACTAAATAACTAAATAACTAAATAACTAAATAACTAATAACTAAATAACTAAATAACTAAATAACTAAATAACTAAATAACTAAATAACTAAATAACTAAATAACTAAACTAACTAAAATAACTAAATAACTAAATAACTAAATAACTAAATAACTAAATAACTAAATAACTAAATAACTAACTAAACTAACTAAATAACTAAATAACTAAATAACTAAATAACTAAATAACTAAATAACTAAATAACTAATAATAATAATAACTAAATAACTAAATAACTAAATAACTAAATAACTAAACAACTAAATAACTAAATAACTAATAACAAAATAACTAAATAACTAAATAACTACATAACTAAAAAAAAATACTAAATAACTAAATAACTAAATAACTAAATAACTAAATAAACTAAATAACTAATAACTAAATAACTAAATAACTTAATAATAACTACAAAACCCTACATAACTAAAATAACTAAATAACTACATAAGTAAATAAAACTAAATAACTAAATAACTAAACTAACTAAACTAACTAAACTAACTAAATTAACTAAATACGAGATAACACTAAATAACTAAATAACTAAATAACTAAATAACTAAATAACTAAATAACTAAATAACTAAATAACTAAATAACTAAATAACTAAATAACTAAATAACTAAATAACTAAATAACTAAATAACTAAATAACTAAATAACTAAATAACTAAATAACTAAATAACTAAATAACTAAATAACTAAATAACTAAATAACTAAATAACTAAATAACTAAATAACTAAATAACTAAATAACTAAATAACTAAATAACTAAATAACTAAATAACTAAATAACTAAATAACTAAATAACTAAATAACTAAATAACTAAATAACTAAATAACTAAATAACTAAATAACTAAATAACTAAATAACTAAATAACTAAATAACTAAATAACTAAATAACTAAATAACTAAATAACTAAATAACTAAATAACTAAATAACTAAATAACTAAATAACTAAATAACTAAATAACTAAATAACTAAATAACTAAATAACTAAATAACTAAATAACTAAATAACTAAATAACTAAATAACTAAATAACTAAATAACTAAATAACTAAATAACTAAATAACTAAATAACTAAATAACTAAATAACTAAATAACTAAATAACTAAATAACTAAATAACTAAATAACTAAATAACTAAATAACTAAATAACTAAATAACTAAATAACTAAATAACTAAATAACTAAATAACTAAATAACTAAATAACTAAATAACTAAATAACTAAATAACTAAATAACTAAATAACTAAATAACTAAATAACTAAATAACTAAATAACTAAATAACTAAATAACTAAATAACTAAATAACTAAATAACTAAATAACTAAATAACTAAATAACTAAATAACTAAATAACTAAATAACTAAATAACTAAATAACTAAATAACTAAATAACTAAATAACTAAATAACTAAATAACTAAATAACTAAATAACTAAATAACTAAATAACTAAATAACTAAATAACTAAATAACTAAATAACTAAATAACTAAATAACTAAATAACTAAATAACTAAATAACTAAATAACTAAATAACTAAATAACTAAATAACTAAATAACTAAATAACTAAATAACTAAATAACTAAATAACTAAATAACTAAATAACTAAATAACTAAATAACTAAATAACTAAATAACTAAATAACTAAATAACTAAATAACTAAATAACTAAATAACTAAATAACTAAATAACTAAATAACTAAATAACTAAATAACTAAATAACTAAATAACTAAATAACTAAATAACTAAATAACTAAATAACTAAATAACTAAATAACTAAATAACTAAATAACTAAATAACTAAATAACTAAATAACTAAATAACTAAATAACTAAATAACTAAATAACTAAATAACTAAATAACTAAATAACTAAATAACTAAATAACTAAATAACTAAATAACTAAATAACTAAATAACTAAATAACTAAATAACTAAATAACTAAATAACTAAATAACTAAATAACTAAATAACTAAATAACTAAATAACTAAATAACTAAATAACTAAATAACTAAATAACTAAATAACTAAATAACTAAATAACTAAATAACTAAATAACTAAATAACTAAATAACTAAATAACTAAATAACTAAATAACTAAATAACTAAATAACTAAATAACTAAATAACTAAATAACTAAATAACTAAATAACTAAATAACTAAATAACTAAATAACTAAATAACTAAATAACTAAATAACTAAATAACTAAATAACTAAATAACTAAATAACTAAATAACTAAATAACTAAATAACTAAATAACTAAATAACTAAATAACTAAATAACTAAATAACTAAATAACTAAATAACTAAATAACTAAATAACTAAATAACTAAATAACTAAATAACTAAATAACTAAATAACTAAATAACTAAATAACTAAATAACTAAATAACTAAATAACTAAATAACTAAATAACTAAATAACTAAATAACTAAATAACTAAATAACTAAATAACTAAATAACTAAATAACTAAATAACTAAATAACTAAATAACTAAATAACTAAATAACTAAATAACTAAATAACTAAATAACTAAATAACTAAATAACTAAATAACTAAATAACTAAATAACTAAATAACTAAATAACTAAATAACTAAATAACTAAATAACTAAATAACTAAATAACTAAATAACTAAATAACTAAATAACTAAATAACTAAATAACTAAATAACTAAATAACTAAATAACTAAATAACTAAATAACTAAATAACTAAATAACTAAATAACTAAATAACTAAATAACTAAATAACTAAATAACTAAATAACTAAATAACTAAATAACTAAATAACTAAATAACTAAATAACTAAATAACTAAATAACTAAATAACTAAATAACTAAATAACTAAATAACTAAATAACTAAATAACTAAATAACTAAATAACTAAATAACTAAATAACTAAATAACTAAATAACTAAATAACTAAATAACTAAATAACTAAATAACTAAATAACTAAATAACTAAATAACTAAATAACTAAATAACTAAATAACTAAATAACTAAATAACTAAATAACTAAATAACTAAATAACTAAATAACTAAATAACTAAATAACTAAATAACTAAATAACTAAATAACTAAATAACTAAATAACTAAATAACTAAATAACTAAATAACTAAATAACTAAATAACTAAATAACTAAATAACTAAATAACTAAATAACTAAATAACTAAATAACTAAATAACTAAATAACTAAATAACTAAATAACTAAATAACTAAATAACTAAATAACTAAATAACTAAATAACTAAATAACTAAATAACTAAATAACTAAATAACTAAATAACTAAATAACTAAATAACTAAATAACTAAATAACTAAATAACTAAATAACTAAATAACTAAATAACTAAATAACTAAATAACTAAATAACTAAATAACTAAATAACTAAATAACTAAATAACTAAATAAACTAAATAACTAAATAACTAAATAACTAAATAACTAAATAACTAAATAACTAAATAACTAAATAACTAAATAACTAAATAACTAAATAACTAAATAACTAAATAACTAAATAACTAAATAACTAAATAACTAAATAACTAAATAACTAAATAACTAAATAACTAAATAACTAAATAACTAAATAACTAAATAACTAAATAACTAAATAACTAAATAACTAAATAACTAAATAACTAAATAACTAAATAACTAAATAACTAAATAACTAAATAACTAAATAACTAAATAACTAAATAACTAAATAACTAAATAACTAAATAACTAAATAACTAAATAACTAAATAACTAAATAACTAAATAACTAAATAACTAAATAACTAAATAACTAAATAACTAAATAACTAAATAACTAAATAACTAAATAACTAAATAACTAAATAACTAAATAACTAAATAACTAAATAACTAAATAACTAAATAACTAAATAACTAAATAACTAAATAACTAAATAACTAAATAACTAAATAACTAAATAACTAAATAACTAAATAACTAAATAACTAAATAACTAAATAACTAAATAACTAAATAACTAAATAACTAAATAACTAAATAACTAAATAACTAAATAACTAAATAACTAAATAACTAAATAACTAAATAACTAAATAACTAAATAACTAAATAACTAAATAACTAAATAACTAAATAACTAAATAACTAAATAACTAAATAACTAAATAACTAAATAACTAAATAACTAAATAACTAAATAACTAAATAACTAAATAACTAAATAACTAAATAACTAAATAACTAAATAACTAAATAACTAAATAACTAAATAACTAAATAACTAAATAACTAAATAACTAAATAACTAAATAACTAAATAACTAAATAACTAAATAACTAAATAACTAAATAACTAAATAACTAAATAACTAAATAACTAAATAACTAAATAACTAAATAACTAAATAACTAAATAACTAAATAACTAAATAACTAAATAACTAAATAACTAAATAACTAAATAACTAAATAACTAAATAACTAAATAACTAAATAACTAAATAACTAAATAACTAAATAACTAAATAACTAAATAACTAAATAACTAAATAACTAAATAACTAAATAACTAAATAACTAAATAACTAAATAACTAAATAACTAAATAACTAAATAACTAAATAACTAAATAACTAAATAACTAAATAACTAAATAACTAAATAACTAAATAACTAAATAACTAAATAACTAAATAACTAAATAACTAAATAACTAAATAACTAAATAACTAAATAACTAAATAACTAAATAACTAAATAACTAAATAACTAAATAACTAAATAACTAAATAACTAAATAACTAAATAACTAAATAACTAAATAACTAAATAACTAAATAACTAAATAACTAAATAACTAAATAACTAAATAACTAAATAACTAAATAACTAAATAACTAAATAACTAAATAACTAAATAACTAAATAACTAAATAACTAAATAACTAAATAACTAAATAACTAAATAACTAAATAACTAAATAACTAAATAACTAAATAACTAAATAACTAAATAACTAAATAACTAAATAACTAAATAACTAAATAACTAAATAACTAAATAACTAAATAACTAAATAACTAAATAACTAAATAACTAAATAACTAAATAACTAAATAACTAAATAACTAAATAACTAAATAACTAAATAACTAAATAACTAAATAACTAAATAACTAAATAACTAAATAACTAAATAACTAAATAACTAAATAACTAAATAACTAAATAACTAAATAACTAAATAACTAAATAACTAAATAACTAAATAACTAAATAACTAAATAACTAAATAACTAAATAACTAAATAACTAAATAACTAAATAACTAAATAACTAAATAACTAAATAACTAAATAACTAAATAACTAAATAACTAAATAACTAAATAACTAAATAACTAAATAACTAAATAACTAAATAACTAAATAACTAAATAACTAAATAACTAAATAACTAAATAACTAAATAACTAAATAACTAAATAACTAAATAACTAAATAACTAAATAACTAAATAACTAAATAACTAAATAACTAAATAACTAAATAACTAAATAACTAAATAACTAAATAACTAAATAACTAAATAACTAAATAACTAAATAACTAAATAACTAAATAACTAAATAACTAAATAACTAAATAACTAAATAACTAAATAACTAAATAACTAAATAACTAAATAACTAAATAACTAAATAACTAAATAACTAAATAACTAAATAACTAAATAACTAAATAACTAAATAACTAAATAACTAAATAACTAAATAACTAAATAACTAAATAACTAAATAACTAAATAACTAAATAACTAAATAACTAAATAACTAAATAACTAAATAACTAAATAACTAAATAACTAAATAACTAAATAACTAAATAACTAAATAACTAAATAACTAAATAACTAAATAACTAAATAACTAAATAACTAAATAACTAAATAACTAAATAACTAAATAACTAAATAACTAAATAACTAAATAACTAAATAACTAAATAACTAAATAACTAAATAACTAAATAACTAAATAACTAAATAACTAAATAACTAAATAACTAAATAACTAAATAACTAAATAACTAAATAACTAAATAACTAAATAACTAAATAACTAAATAACTAAATAACTAAATAACTAAATAACTAAATAACTAAATAACTAAATAACTAAATAACTAAATAACTAAATAACTAAATAACTAAATAACTAAATAACTAAATAACTAAATAACTAAATAACTAAATAACTAAATAACTAAATAACTAAATAACTAAATAACTAAATAACTAAATAACTAAATAACTAAATAACTAAATAACTAAATAACTAAATAACTAAATAACTAAATAACTAAATAACTAAATAACTAAATAACTAAATAACTAAATAACTAAATAACTAAATAACTAAATAACTAAATAACTAAATAACTAAATAACTAAATAACTAAATAACTAAATAACTAAATAACTAAATAACTAAATAACTAAATAACTAAATAACTAAATAACTAAATAACTAAATAACTAAATAACTAAATAACTAAATAACTAAATAACTAAATAACTAAATAACTAAATAACTAAATAACTAAATAACTAAATAACTAAATAACTAAATAACTAAATAACTAAATAACTAAATAACTAAATAACTAAATAACTAAATAACTAAATAACTAAATAACTAAATAACTAAATAACTAAATAACTAAATAACTAAATAACTAAATAACTAAATAACTAAATAACTAAATAACTAAATAACTAAATAACTAAATAACTAAATAACTAAATAACTAAATAACTAAATAACTAAATAACTAAATAACTAAATAACTAAATAACTAAATAACTAAATAACTAAATAACTAAATAACTAAATAACTAAATAACTAAATAACTAAATAACTAAATAACTAAATAACTAAATAACTAAATAACTAAATAACTAAATAACTAAATAACTAAATAACTAAATAACTAAATAACTAAATAACTAAATAACTAAATAACTAAATAACTAAATAACTAAATAACTAAATAACTAAATAACTAAATAACTAAATAACTAAATAACTAAATAACTAAATAACTAAATAACTAAATAACTAAATAACTAAATAACTAAATAACTAAATAACTAAATAACTAAATAACTAAATAACTAAATAACTAAATAACTAAATAACTAAATAACTAAATAACTAAATAACTAAATAACTAAATAACTAAATAACTAAATAACTAAATAACTAAATAACTAAATAACTAAATAACTAAATAACTAAATAACTAAATAACTAAATAACTAAATAACTAAATAACTAAATAACTAAATAACTAAATAACTAAATAACTAAATAACTAAATAACTAAATAACTAAATAACTAAATAACTAAATAACTAAATAACTAAATAACTAAATAACTAAATAACTAAATAACTAAATAACTAAATAACTAAATAACTAAATAACTAAATAACTAAATAACTAAATAACTAAATAACTAAATAACTAAATAACTAAATAACTAAATAACTAAATAACTAAATAACTAAATAACTAAATAACTAAATAACTAAATAACTAAATAACTAAATAACTAAATAACTAAATAACTAAATAACTAAATAACTAAATAACTAAATAACTAAATAACTAAATAACTAAATAACTAAATAACTAAATAACTAAATAACTAAATAACTAAATAACTAAATAACTAAATAACTAAATAACTAAATAACTAAATAACTAAATAACTAAATAACTAAATAACTAAATAACTAAATAACTAAATAACTAAATAACTAAATAACTAAATAACTAAATAACTAAATAACTAAATAACTAAATAACTAAATAACTAAATAACTAAATAACTAAATAACTAAATAACTAAATAACTAAATAACTAAATAACTAAATAACTAAATAACTAAATAACTAAATAACTAAATAACTAAATAACTAAATAACTAAATAACTAAATAACTAAATAACTAAATAACTAAATAACTAAATAACTAAATAACTAAATAACTAAATAACTAAATAACTAAATAACTAAATAACTAAATAACTAAATAACTAAATAACTAAATAACTAAATAACTAAATAACTAAATAACTAAATAACTAAATAACTAAATAACTAAATAACTAAATAACTAAATAACTAAATAACTAAATAACTAAATAACTAAATAACTAAATAACTAAATAACTAAATAACTAAATAACTAAATAACTAAATAACTAAATAACTAAATAACTAAATAACTAAATAACTAAATAACTAAATAACTAAATAACTAAATAACTAAATAACTAAATAACTAAATAACTAAATAACTAAATAACTAAATAACTAAATAACTAAATAACTAAATAACTAAATAACTAAATAACTAAATAACTAAATAACTAAATAACTAAATAACTAAATAACTAAATAACTAAATAACTAAATAACTAAATAACTAAATAACTAAATAACTAAATAACTAAATAACTAAATAACTAAATAACTAAATAACTAAATAACTAAATAACTAAATAACTAAATAACTAAATAACTAAATAACTAAATAACTAAATAACTAAATAACTAAATAACTAAATAACTAAATAACTAAATAACTAAATAACTAAATAACTAAATAACTAAATAACTAAATAACTAAATAACTAAATAACTAAATAACTAAATAACTAAATAACTAAATAACTAAATAACTAAATAACTAAATAACTAAATAACTAAATAACTAAATAACTAAATAACTAAATAACTAAATAACTAAATAACTAAATAACTAAATAACTAAATAACTAAATAACTAAATAACTAAATAACTAAATAACTAAATAACTAAATAACTAAATAACTAAATAACTAAATAACTAAATAACTAAATAACTAAATAACTAAATAACTAAATAACTAAATAACTAAATAACTAAATAACTAAATAACTAAATAACTAAATAACTAAATAACTAAATAACTAAATAACTAAATAACTAAATAACTAAATAACTAAATAACTAAATAACTAAATAACTAAATAACTAAATAACTAAATAACTAAATAACTAAATAACTAAATAACTAAATAACTAAATAACTAAATAACTAAATAACTAAATAACTAAATAACTAAATAACTAAATAACTAAATAACTAAATAACTAAATAACTAAATAACTAAATAACTAAATAACTAAATAACTAAATAACTAAATAACTAAATAACTAAATAACTAAATAACTAAATAACTAAATAACTAAATAACTAAATAACTAAATAACTAAATAACTAAATAACTAAATAACTAAATAACTAAATAACTAAATAACTAAATAACTAAATAACTAAATAACTAAATAACTAAATAACTAAATACGAGAGGAATATATGAGACATATTGCAGTTAAATACGCAAATACAAGCGTTAAAATGCCAATACCAGAGTAATATATTTCTTAGCGTATTGCACTAAAAAGTTATAGGACTCCATAAAATATGTTCAGATGTTGATACAAATTCGTTTGAAATGAGACATATTGCATTAATATACGCAAATACAAGCGTTAAAATGCCAATACCAGAGTAATATATTTCCTAGCGTATTGCACCAAAAAGTTATAGGACCCCGTAAAATATGTACGGATCAATTGATTCAAATTCGTTTCAAATGAGACATATTGCAGTAATATACGCAAATACAAGCGTTAATATGCCAATACGAGAAAAATATATGAGACATATTGCAGTAATATACGCAAATACAAGCGTTAAAATGCCAATACCAGAGTAATATATTTCCTAGCGTATTTCACCAAAAAGTTATAGGCCACCATTAAAAATGTTCAGATATTGATTCAAATTCGTTTCAAATGAGACATATAACAGTAATATACGCAAATACAAGCGTTAAAATGCCAATACGAGAGGAATATATGAGACATATTGCAGTTAAATACGCAAATACAAGCGTTAAAATGCCAATACCAGAGTAATATATTTCTTAGCGTATTGCACTAAAAAGTTATAGGACTCCATAAAATATGTTCAGATGTTGATACAAATTCGTTTGAAATGAGACATATTGCACTAATATAGGCAAATACAAGCGTTAAAATGCCAATACCAGAGTACTATATTTCCTAGCGTATTGCATCAAAAAGTTATAGGACCCCGTAAAATATGTACGGATCAATTGATTCAAATTCGTTTCAAATGAGAAATATTGCAGTAATATACGCAAATACAAGCGTTAAAATGCCAATACGAGAGGAATATATGAGACATATTGCAGTTAAATACGCAAATACAAGCGTTAAAATGCCAATACCAGAGTAATATATATCTTAGCGTATTGTACTTATAAGTTATAGTTCACCATTAAAAATGTTCAGATGTTGATACAAATTCGTTTCAAATGAGACATATTGCAGTAATATACGCAAATACAAGCGTTAAAATGCCAATACCAGAGTAATATATTTCTTAGCGTATTGTACTTATAAGTTATAGTTCACCATTAAAAATGTTCAGATATTGATTCAAATTCGTTTCAAATGAGACATTTAGCAGTAATATACGCAAATACAAGCGTTAAAATGCCAATACGAGAGGAATATATGAGACATATTGCAGTTATATAAGCAAAAACAAGCGTTAAAATGCCAATACCAGAGTAATATATTTCTTAGCGTATTGCACTAAAAAGTTATAGGACTCCATAAAATATGTTCAGATGTTGATACAAATTCGTTTGAAATGAGACATATTGCACTAATATAGGCAAATACAAGCGTTAAAATGCCAATACGAGAGGAATATATGAGACATATTGCAGTTATATAAGCAAATACAAGCGTTAAAATGTCAATACCAGAGTAATATATTTATTAGCGTATTGACCTAAAATTTATAGGACTCCATAAAATATGTTCAGATGTTGATACAAATTCGTTTGATAAGAGACTTATTGCACTAATATAGGCAAATACAAGCGTTAAAATGCCAATACCAGAGTAATATATTTCCTAGCGTATTGCACCAAAAAGTTATAGGACCCTGTAAAATATGTACGGATCAATTGATTCAAATTCGTTTCAAATGAGACATATTGCAGTAATATACGCAAATACAAGCGTTAATATGCCAGTACAAGAGGAATATATGAGACATATTGCAGTAATATACGCAAATACAAGCGTTAAAATGCCAATACCAGAGTAATATATTTCCTAGCGTATTGCACCAAAAAGTTATAGGCCACCATTAAAAATGTTCAGATATTGATTCAAATTCGTTTCAAATGAGACATATAGCAGTAATATACGCAAATACAAGCGTTAAAATGCCAATACGAGAGGAATATATGAGACATATTGCAGTTAAATACGCAAATACAACCGTTTAAATGCCAATACCAGAGTAATATATTTCTTAGCGTATTGCACTAAAAAGTTATAGGACTCCATAAAATATGTTCATAAGTTGATACAAATTCGTTTGAAATGAGACATATTGCACTAATATAGGCAAATACAAGCGTTAAAATGCCAATACCAGAGTAATATATTTCTTAGCGTATTGCACTAAAAAGTTATAGGACTCCATAAAATATGTTCTGATGTTGATACAAATTCGTTTGAAATGAGACATATTGCAGTAATATACGCAAATACAAGCGTTAAAAGGCCAATACCAGAGTAATATATTTCCTAGCGTATTGCACCAAAAAGTTATAGGACCCCGTAAAATATGTACGGATCAATTGATTCAAATTCGTTTCAAATGAGACATATTGCAGTAATATACGCAAATACAAGCGTTAATATGCCAATACGAGAGGAATATATGAGACATATTGCAGTAATATACGCAAATACAAGCGTTAAAATGCCAATACCAGAGTAATATATTTCTTAGCGTATTGTACTTATAAGTTATAGTTCACCATTAAAAATGTTCAGATGTTGATACAAATTCGTTTCAAATGAGACATATTGCAGTAATATACGCAAATACAAGCGTTAAAATGCCAATACGAGAGGAATATATGAGACATATTGCAGTTAAATACGCAAATACAAGCGTTAAATTGCCAATACCAGAGTAATATATTTCTTAGCGTATTGCACTAAAAAGTTATAGGACTCCATAAAATATGTTCAGATGTTGATACAAATTCGTTTGAAATGAGACATATTGCACTAATATAGGCAAATACAAGCGTTAAAATGCCAATACCAGAGTACTATATTTCCTAGCGTATTGCATCAAAAAGTTATAGGACCCCGTAAAATATGTACGGATCAATTGATTCAAATTCGTTTCAAATGAGAAATATTGCAGTAATATACGCAAATACAAGCGTTAAAATGCCAATACGAGAGGAATATATGAGACATATTGCAGTAAAATACGCAAATACAAGCGTTAAAATGCCAATACCAGAGTAATATATATCTTAGCGTATTGTACTTATAAGTTATAGTTCACCATTAAAAATGTTCAGATGTTGATACAAATTCGTTTCAAATGAGACATATTGCAGTAATATACGCAAATACAAGCGTTAAAATGCCAATACCAGAGTAATATATTTCTTAGCGTATTGTACTTATAAGTTATAGTTCACCATTAAAAATGTTCAGATATTGATTCAAATTCGTTTCAAATGAGACATTTAGCAGTAATATACGCAAATACAAGCGTTAAAATGCCAATACGAGAGGAATATATGAGACATATTGCAGTTATATAAGCAAATACAAGCGTTAAAATGCCAATACCAGAGTAATATATTTCTTAGCGTATTGCACTAAAAAGTTATAGGACTCCATAAAATATGTTCAGATGTTGATACAAATTCGTTTGAAATGAGACATATTGCACTAATATAGGCAAATACAAGCGTTAAAATGCCAATACGAGAGGAATATATGAGACATATTGCAGTTATATAAGCAAATACAAGCGTTAAAATGCCAATACCAGAGTAATATATTTATTAGCGTATTGACCTAAAATTTATAGGACTCCATAAAATATGTTCAGATGTTGATACAAATTCGTTTGATAAGAGACATATTGCACTAATATAGGCAAATACAAGCGTTAAAATGCCAATACCAGAGTAATATATTTCCTAGCGTATTGCACCAAAAAGTTATAGGACCCCGTAAAATATGTACGGATCAATTGATTCAAATTCGTTTCAAATGAGACATATTGCAGTAATATACGCAAATACAAGCGTTAATATGCCAGTACAAGAGGAATATATGAGACATATTGCAGTAATATACGCAAATACAAGCGTTAAAATGCCAATACCAGAGTAATATATTTCCTAGCGTATTGCACCAAAAAGTTATAGGCCACCATTAAAAATGTTCAGATATTGATTCAAATTCGTTTCAAATGAGACATATAGCAGTAATATACGCAAATACAAGCGTTAAAATGCCAATACGAGAGGAATATATGAGACATATTGCAGTTAAATACGCAAATACAACCGTTTAAATGCCAATACCAGAGTAATATATTTCTTAGCGTATTGCACTAAAAAGTTATAGGACTCCATAAAATATGTTCATAAGTTGATACAAATTCGTTTGAAATGAGACATATTGCACTAATATAGGCAAATACAAGCGTTAAAATGCCAATACCAGAGTAATATATTTCTTAGCGTATTGCACTAAAAAGTTATAGGACTCCATAAAATATGTTCTGATGTTGATACAAATTCGTTTGAAATGAGACATATTGCAGTAATATACGCAAATACAAGCGTTAAAAGGCCAATACCAGAGTAATATATTTCCTAGCGTATTGCACCAAAAAGTTATAGGACCCCGTAAAATATGTACGGATCAATTGATTCAAATTCGTTTCAAATGAGACATATTGCAGTAATATACGCAAATACAAGCGTTAATATGCCAATACGAGAGGAATATATGAGACATATTGCAGTAATATACGCAAATACAAGCGTTAAAATGCCAATACCAGAGTAATATATTTCTTAGCGTATTGTACTTATAAGTTATAGTTCACCATTAAAAATGTTCAGATGTTGATACAAATTCGTTTCAAATGAGACATATTGCAGTAATATACGCAAATACAAGCGTTAAAATGCCAATACGAGAGGAATATATGAGACATATTGCAGTTAAATACGCAAATACAAGCGTTAAATTGCCAATACCAGAGTAATATATTTCTTAGCGTATTGCACTAAAAAGTTATAGGACTCCATAAAATATGTTCAGATGTTGATACAAATTCGTTTGAAATGAGACATATTGCACTAATATAGGCAAATACAAGCGTTAAAATGCCAATACCAGAGTAATATATTTCCTAGCGTATTGCACCAAAAAGTTATAGGACCCCGTAAAATATGTACGGATCAATTGATTCAAATTCGTTTCAAATGAGACATATTGCAGTAATATACGCAAATACAAGCGTTAATATGCCAATACGAGAGGAATATATGAGACATATTGCAGTAATATACGCAAATACAAGCGTTGAAATGCCAATACCAGAGTAATATATTTCCTAGCGTATTGCTCCAAAAAGTTAGGCCACCATTAAAAATGTTCAGATATTGATTCAAATTCGTTTCAAATGAGACATATAGCAGTAATATACGCAAATACAAGCGTTAAAATGCCAATACGAGAGAATATATGAGACATATTGCAGTTAAATACGCAAATACAAGCGTTAAAATGCCAATACCAGAGTAATATATTTCTTAGCGTATTGCACTAAAAAGTTATAGGACTCCATAAAATATGTTCAGATGTTGATACAGATTCGTTTGAAATGAGACATATTGCACTAATATAGGCAAATACAAGCGTTAAAATGCCAATACCAGAGTAATATATTTCCTAGCGTATTGCACCAAAAAGTTATAGGACCCCGTAAAATATGTACGGATCATTGATTCAAATTCGTTTCAAATGAGACATATTGCAGTAATATACGCAAATACAAGCGTTAAAATGCCAATACGAGAGGAATATATGAGACATATTGCAGTTAAATACGCAAATACAAGCGTTAAAATGCCAATACCAGAGTAATATATTTCTTAGCGTATTGCACTAAAAAGTTATAGGACTCCATAAAATATGTTCAGATGTTGATACAAATTCGTTTGAAATGAGACATATTGCACTAATATAGGCAAATACAAGCGTTAAAATTCCAATACCAGAGTAATATATTTCCTAGCGTATTGCACCAAAAAGTTATAGGACCCCGTAAAATATGTACGGATCAATTGATTCAAATTAGTTTCAAATGAGAAATATTGCAGTAATATACGAGAATACAAGCGTTAAAATGCCAATACGAGAGGAATATATGAGACATATTGCAGTTAAATACGCAAATACAAGCGTTAAAATGCCAATACCAGAGTAAAAATATTTCTTAGCGTATTGTACTTATAAGTTATAGGTCACCATTAAAAATGTTCAGATATTGATTCAAATTCGTTTCAAATGAGACATTTAGCAGTAATATACACAAATACAAGCGTTAAAATGCCAATACGAGAGGAATATATGAGACATATTGCAGTTATATAAGCAAATACAAGCGTTAAAATGCCAATACCAGAGTAATATATTTCTTAGCGTATTGCACTAAAAAGTTATATAATATAAAATATGTTCAGATGTTGATACAAATTCGTTTGAAATGAGACATATTGCACTAATATAGGCAAATACAAGCGTTAAAATGCCAATACCAGAGTAATATATATTCCTCTCGTATTGCACAAAAAAGTTATAGGCCACCATTAAAAATGTTCAGATATTGATTCAAATTCGTTTCAAATGAGACATATAGCAGTAATATACGCAAATACAAGCGTTAAAATGCCAATACGAGAGGAATATATGAGACATATTGCAGTTAAATACGCAAATACAAGCGTTAAAATGCAAATACCAGAGTAATATATCTCTTAGCGTATTGCACTAAAAAGTTATAGGACTCCATAAAATATGTTCAGATGTTGATACAAATTCGTTTGAAATGAGACATATTGCACTAATATAGGCAAATACAAGCGTTAAAATGCCAATACCAGAGTAATATATTTCCTAGCGTATTGCACCAAAAAGTTATAGGACCCCGTAAAATATGTACGGATCATAGATTCAATTCGTTTCAAATGAGACATATTGCAGTAATATACGCAAATACAAGCGTTAAAATGCCAATATGAGAGGAATATATGAGACATATTGCAGTTAAATACGCAAATACAAGCGTTAAAATGCCAATACCAGAGTAATATATTTCTTAGCGTATTGCACTAAAAAGTTATAGGACTCCATAAAATATGTTCAGATGTTGATACAAATTCGTTTGAAATGAGACATATTGCAGTAATATACGCAAATACAAGCGATAAAATGCCAATACCAGAGTAATATATTTCCTAGCGTATTGTACGAAAAAGTTATAGGACCCCGTAAAATATGTACGGATCAATTGATTCAAATTCGTTTCAAATGAGACATATTGCAGTAATATACGCAAATACAAGCGTAAATATGCCAATACGAGAGGAATATATGAGACATATTGCAGTAATATACGCAAATACAAGCGTTAAAATGCCAATACCAGAGTAATATATTTCTTAGCGTATTGTACTTATAAGTTATAGTTCACCATTAAAAATGTTCAGATGTTGATACAAATTCGTTTCAAATGAGACATATTGCAGTAATATACGCAAATACAAGCGTTAAAATGCCAATACCAGAGTAATATATTTCTTTGCATATTGTACTTATAAGTTTTAGTTCACCGTTAAAAATGTTCAGATATTGATTAAAATTCGTTTCAAATGAGACATTTAGCAGTAATATACGCAAAAACAAGCGTTAAAATGCCAATACGAGAGGAATATATGAGACATATTGCAGTTAAATACGCAAATACAAGCGTTAAAATGCCAATACCAGAGTAATATATTTCATAGCGTATTGTACTTATAAGTTATAGTTCACCATTAAAAATGTTCAGATATTGATTCAAATTCGTTTCAAATGAGACATTTAGCAGTAATATACGCAAATACAAGCGATAAAATGCCAATACCAGAGTAATATATTTCCCTAGCGTATTGCACCAAAAAGTTATAGGACCCCGTAAAATATGTACGGATCAATTGATTCAAATTCGTTTCAAATGAGACATATTGCAGTAATATACGCAAATACAAGCGTAAATATGCCAATACGAGAGGAATATATGAGACATATTGCAGTAATATTCGCAAATACAAGCGTTAAAATGCCAATACCAGAGTAATATATTTCTCAGCGTATTGTACTTATAAGTTATAGTTCACCATTAAAAATGTTCAGATGTTGATACAAATTCGTTTCAAATGAGACATATTGCAGTAATATACGCAAATACAAGCGTTAAAATGCCAATACCAGAGTAATATATTTCTTTGCATATTGTACTTATAAGTTATAGTTCACCATTAAAAATGTTCAGATATTGATTCAAATTCGTTTCAAATGAGACATTTAGCAGTAATATACGCAAATACAAGCGTTAAAATGCCAATACGAGAGGAATATATGAGACATATTGCCGTTAAATACGCAAATACAAGCGTTAAAATGCCAATACCAGAGTAAAATATTTCTTAGCGTATTGTACTTATAAGTTATAGTTCACCATTAAAAATGTTCAGATATTGATTCAAATTCGTTTCAAATGAGACATTTAGCAGTAATATACGCAAATACAAGCGTTAAAATGCCAATACGAGAGGAATATATGAGACATATTGCAGTTATATAAGCAAATACAAGCGTTAAAATGCCAATACCAGAGTAATATATTTCTTAGCGTATTGCACTAAAAAGTTATATAAAATATGTTCAGATGTTGATACAAATTCGTTTGAAATGAGACATATTGCACTAATATAGGCAAATACAAGCGTTAAAATGCCAATACCAGAGTAATATATTTCCTAGCGTATTGCACCAAAAAGTTATAGGCCACCATTAAAAATGTTCAGATATTGATTCAAATTCGTTTCAAATGAGACATATAGCAGTAATATACGCAAATACAAGCGTTAAAAATGCCAATACGAGAGGAATATATGAGACATATTGCAGTTAAATACGCAAATACAAGCGTTAAAATTGCCAATACTAGAGTAATATATTTCTTAGCGTATTGCACTAAAAAGTTATAGGACTCCATAAAATATGTTCAGATGTTGATACAAATTCGTTTCAAATGAGACATATTGCAGTAATATACGCAAATACAAGCGTTAAAATGCCAATACGAGAGGAATATATGAGACATATTGCAGTTAAATACGCAAATACAAGCGTTAAATTGCCAATACCAGAGTAATATATTTCTTAGCGTATTGCACTAAAAAGTTATAGGACTCCATAAAATTTGTTCAGATGTTGATACAAATTCGTTTGAAATGAGACATATTGCACTAATATAGGCAAATACAAGCGTTAAAATGTCAATACCAGAGTAATATATTTCCTAGCGTATTGCACCAAAAAGTTATAGGACCCCGTAAAATATGTACGGATTAATTGATTCAAATTCGTTTCAAATGAGACATATTGCAGTAATATACGAGAATACAAGCGTTAAAATGCCAATACGAGAGGAATATATGAGACATATTGCAGTTAAATACGCAAATACAAGCGTTAAAATGGCCAATACTAGAGTAATATATTTCTTAGCGTATTGCACTAAAAAGTTATAGGACTCCATAAAATATGTTCAGATGTTGATACAAATTCGTTTCAAATGAGACATATAGCAGTAATATACGCAAATACAAGCGTTAAAATGCCAATACGAGAGGAATATATGAGACATATTGCAGTTAAATACGCAAATACAAGCGTTAAAATGCAAATACCAGAGTAATATATTTCTTAGCGTATTGCACTAAAAAGTTATAGGACTCCATAAAATATGTTCAGATGTTGATACAAATTCGTTTGAAATGAGACATATTGCACTAATATAGGCAAATACAAGCGTTAAAATGCCAATACCAGAGTAATATATTTCCTAGCGTATTGCACCAAAAAGTTATAGGACCCCGTAAAATATGTACGGATCATTGATTCAAATTCGTTTCAAATGAGACATATTGCAGTAATATACGCAAATACAAGCGTTAAAATGCCAATACGAGAGGAATATATGAGACATATTGCAGTTAAATACGCAAATACAAGCGTTAAAATGCCAATACCAGAGTAATATATTTCTTAGCGTATTGCACTAAAAAGTTATAGGACTCCATAAAATATGTTCAGATGTTGATACAAATTCGTTTGAAATGAGACATATTGCAGTAATATACGCAAATACAAGCGATAAAATGCCAATACCAGAGTAATATATTTCCTAGCGTATTGCACCAAAAAGTTATAGGACCCCGCAACATATGTACGGATCAATTGATTCAAATTCGTTTCAAATGAGACATATTGCAGTAATATACGCAAATACAAGCGTTAATATGCCAATTCGAGAGGAATATATGAGACATATTGCAGTAATATACGCAAATACAAGCGTTAAAATGCCAATACCAGAGTAATATATTTCTTAGCGTATTGTACTTATAAGTTATAGTTCACCATTAAAAATGTTCAGATGTTGATACAAATTCGTTTCAAATGAGACATATTGCAGTAATATACGCAAATACAAGCGTTAAAATGCCAATACCAGAGTAATATATTTCTTTGCATATTGTACTTATAAGTTATAGTTCACCATTAAAAATGTTCAGATATTGATTCAAATTCGTTTCAAATGAGACATATAGCAGTAATATACGCAAATACAAGCGTTAAAATGCCAATACGAGAGGAATATATGAGACATATTGCAGTTAAATACGCAAATACAAGCGTTAAAATGCCAATACCAGAGTAATATATTTCTTAGCGTATTGCACTAAAATGTTATAGGACTCCATAAAATATGTTCAGATGTTGATACAAATTCGTTTGAAATGAGACATATTGCATTAATATACGCAAATACAAGCGTTAAAATGCCAATACCAGAGTAATATATTTCCTAGCGTATTGCACCAAAAAGTTATAGGCCACCATTAAAAATGTTCAGATATTGATTCAAATTCGTTTCAAATGAGACATATAGCAGTAATATACGCAAATACAAGCGTTAAAATGCCAATACGAGAGGAATATATGAGACATATTGCCGTTAAATACGCAAATACAAGCGTTAAAATGCCAATACCAGAGTAATATATTTCTTTGCATATTGTACTTATAAGTTATAGTTCACCATTAAAAATGTTCAGATATTGATTCAAATTCGTTTCAAATGAGACATTTAGCAGTAATATACGCAAATACAAGCGTTAAAATGCCAATACGAGAGGAATATATGAGACATATTGCCGTTAAATACGCAAATACAAGCGTTAAAATGCCAATACCAGAGTAATATATTTCTTAGCGTATTGTACTTATAAGTTATAGTTCACCATTAAAAATGTTCAGATATTGATTCAAATTCGTTTCAATTGAGACATTTAGCAGTAATATACGCAAATACAAGCGTTAAAATGCCAATACGAGAGGAATATATGAGACATATTGCAGTTATATAAGCAAATACAAGCGTTAAAATGCCAATACCAGAGTAATATATTTCTTAGCGTATTGCACTAAAAAGTTATATAAAATATGTTCAGATGTTGATACAAATTCGTTTGAAATGAGACATATTGCACTAATATAGGCAAATACAAGCATTAAAATGCCAATACCAGAGTAATATATTTCCTAGCGTATTGCACCAAAAAGTTATAGGACCCCGTAAAATATGTACGGATCAATTGATTCAAATTCGTTTCAAATGAGACATATTGCAGTAATATACGCAAATACAAGCGTTAATATGCCAATACGAGAGGAATATATGAGACATATTGCAGTAATATACGCAAATACAAGCGTTAAAATGCCAATACCAGAGTAATATATTTCTTAGCGTATTGTACCTATAAGTTATAGTTCACCATTAAAAATGTTCAGATGTTGATACAAATTCGTTTCAAATGAGACATATTGCAGTAATATACGCAAATACAAGCGTTAAAATGCCAATACCAGAGTAATATATTTCTTTGCATATTGTACTTATAAGTTATAGTTCACCATTAAAAATGTTCAGATATTGATTCAAATTCGTTTCAAATGAGACATATAGCAGTAATATACGCAAATACAAGCGTTAAAATGCCAATACGAGAGGAATATATGAGACATATTGCAGTTAAATACGCAAATACAAGCGTTAAAATGCCAATACCAGAGTAATATATTTCTTAGCGTATTGCACTAAAAAGTTATAGGACTCCATAAAATATGTTCAGATGTTGATACAAATTCGTTTGAAATACAAGCGTTAAAATGCCAATACGAGAGGAATATATGAGACATATTGCAGTTAAATACGCAAATACAAGCGTTAAAATGCAAATACCAGAGAAAAATATTTCTTAGCGTATTGCACTAAAAAGTTATAGGACTCCATAAAATATGTTCAGATGTTGATACAAATTCGTTTGAAATGAGACATTTTGCACTAATATAGGCAAATACAAGCGTTAAAATGCCAATACCAGAGTAATATATTTCCTAGCGTATTGCACCAAAAAGTTATAGGACCCCGTAAAATATGTACGGATCATTGATTCAAATTCGTTTCAAATGAGACATATTGCAGTAATATACGCAAATACAAGCGTTAAAATGCCAATACGAGAGGAATATATGAGACATATTGCAGTTAAATACGCAAATACAAGCGTTAAAATGCCAATACCAGAGTAATATATTTCTTAGCGTATTGCACTAAAAAGTTATAGGACACCATAAAATATGTTCAGATGTTGATACAAATTCGTTTGAAATGAGACATATTGCAGTAATATACGCAAATACAAGCGTTAAAATGCCAATACCAGAGTAATATATTTCCTAGCGTATTGCACCAAAAAGTTATAGGACCCCGTAAAATATGTACGGATCAATTGATTCAAATTCGTTTCAAATGAGACATATTGCAGTAATATACGCAAATACAAGCGTTAATATGCCAATACGAGAGGAATATATGAGACATATTGCAGTAATATACGCAAATACAAGCGTTAAAATGCCAATACCAGAGTAATATATTTCTTAGCGTAATGTACCTATAAGTTATAGTTCACCATTAAAAATGTTCAGATGTTGATACAAATTCGTTTCAAATGAGACATATTGCAGTAATATACGCAAATACAAGCGTTAAAATGCCAATACCAGAGTAATATATTTCTTTGCATATTGTACTTATAAGTTATAGTTCACCATTAAAAATGTTCAGATATTGATTCAAATTCGTTTCAAATGAGACATATAGCAGTAATATACGCAAATACAAGCGTTAAAATGCCAATACGAGAGGAATATATGAGACATATTGCAGTTAAATACGCAAATACAAGCGTTAAAATGCCAATACCAGAGTAATATATTTCCTAGCGTATTGCACCAAAAAGTTATAGGACCCCGTAAAATATGTACGGATCATTGATTCAAATTCGTTTCAAATGAGACATATAGCAGTAATATACGCAAATACAAGCGTTAAAATGCCAATACGAGAGGAATATATGAGACATATTGCAGTTAAATACGCAAATACAAGCGTTAAAATGCCAATACCAGAGTAATATATTTCTTAGCGTATTGCACTAAAAAGTTATAGGACTCCATAAAATATGTTCAGATGTTGATACAAATTCGTTTGAAATGAGACATATTGCACTAATATAGGCAAATACAAGCGTTAAAATTCCAATACCAGAGTAATATATTTCCTAGCGTATTGCACCAAAAAGTTATAGGACCCCGTAAAATATGTACAGATCAATTGATTCAAATTCGTTTCAAATGAGACATATCGCAGTAATATACGAGAATACAAGCGTTAAAATGCCAATACGAGAGGAATATATGAGACATATTGCAGTTAAATACGCAAATACAAGCGTTAAATTGCCAATACCAGAGTAATATATTTCTTAGCGTATTGCACTAAAAAGTTATAGGACTCCATAAAATATGTTCAGATGTTGATACAAATTCGTTTGAAATGAGACATATTGCATTAATATACGCAAATACAAGCGTTAAAATGACAATACCAGAGTAATATATTTCCTAGCGTATTGCACCAAAAAGTTTTTGGCCACCATTAAAAATGTTCAGATATTGATTCAAATTCGTTTCAAATGAGACATATAGCAGTAATATACGCAAATACAAGCGTTAAAATGCCAATACGAGAGGAATATATGAGACATATTGCAGTTAAATACGCAAATACAAGCGTTAAAATGCCAATACCAGAGTAATATATTTCTTAGCGTATTGCACTAAAAAGTTATAGGACTCCATAAAATATGTTCAGATGTTGATACAAATTCGTTTGAAATGAGACATATTGCATTAATATACGCAAATACAAGCGTTAAAATGACAATACCAGAGTAATATATTTCCTAGCGTATTGCACCAAAAAGTTTTTGGCCACCATTAAAAATGTTCAGATATTGATTCAAATTCGTTTCAAATGAGACATATAGCAGTAATATACGCAAATACAAGCGTTAAAATGCCAATACGAGAGGAATATATGAGACATATTGCAGTTAAATACGCAAATACAAGCGTTAAAATGCCAATACCAGAGTAATATATTTCTTAGCGTATTGCACTAAAAAGTTATAGGACTCCATAAAATATGTTCAGATGTTGATACAGATTCGTTTGAAATGAGACATATTGCACTAATATAGGCAAATACAAGCGTTAAAATGCCAATACCAGAGTAATATATTTCCTAGCGTATTGCACCAAAAAGTTATAGGACCCCGTAAAATATGTACGGATCATTGATTCAAATTCGTTTCAAATGAGACATATTGCAGTAATATACGCAAATACAAGCGTTAAAATGCCAATACGAGAGGAATATATGAGACATATTGCAGTTAAATACGCAAATACAAGCGTTAAAATGCCAATACCAGAGTAATATATTTCTTTGCGTATTGCACTAAAAAGTTATAGGACTCCATAAAATATGTTCAGATGTTGATACAAATTCGTTTGAAATGAGACATATTGCACTAATATAGGCAAATACAAGCGTTAAAATTCCAATACCAGAGTAATATATTTCCTAGCGTATTGCACCAAAAAGTTATAGGACCCCGTAAAATATGTACGGATCAATTGATTCAAATTCGTTTCAAATGAGAAATATTGCAGTAATATACGAGAATACAAGCGTTAAAATGCCAATACGAGAGGAATATATGAGACATATTGCAGTTAAATACGCAAATACAAGCGTTAAAATGCCAATACCAGAGTAAAAATATTTCTTAGCGTATTGTACTTATAAGTTATAGGTCACCATTAAAAATGTTCAGATATTGATTCAAATTCGTTTCAAATGAGACATTTAGCAGTAATATACACAAATACAAGCGTTAAAATGCCAATACGAGAGGAATATATGAGACATATTGCAGTTATATAAGCAAATACAAGCGTTAAAATGCCAATACCAGAGTAATATATTTCTTAGCGTATTGCACTAAAAAGTTATATAATATAAAATATGTTCAGATGTTGATACAAATTCGTTTGAAATGAGACATATTGCACTAATATAGGCAAATACAAGCGTTAAAATGCCAATACCAGAGTAATATATTTCCTAGCGTATTGCACAAAAAAGTTATAGGCCACCATTAAAAATGTTCAGATATTGATTCAAATTCGTTTCAAATGAGACATATAGCAGTAATATACGCAAATACAAGCGTTAAAATGCCAATACGAGAGGAATATATGAGACATATTGCAGTTAAATACGCAAATACAAGCGTTAAAATGCAAATACCAGAGTAATATATCTCTTAGCGTATTGCACTAAAAAGTTATAGGACTCCATAAAATATGTTCAGATGTTGATACAAATTCGTTTGAAATGAGACATATTGCACTAATATAGGCAAATACAAGCGTTAAAATGCCAATACCAGAGTAATATATTTCCTAGCGTATTGCACCAAAAAGTTATAGGACCCCGTAAAATATGTACGGATCATAGATTCAATTCGTTTCAAATGAGACATATTGCAGTAATATACGCAAATACAAGCGTTAAAATGCCAATATGAGAGGAATATATGAGACATATTGCAGTTAAATACGCAAATACAAGCGTTAAAATGCCAATACCAGAGTAATATATTTCTTAGCGTATTGCACTAAAAAGTTATAGGACTCCATAAAATATGTTCAGATGTTGATACAAATTCGTTTGAAATGAGACATATTGCAGTAATATACGCAAATACAAGCGATAAAATGCCAATACCAGAGTAATATATTTCCTAGCGTATTGTACGAAAAAGTTATAGGACCCCGTAAAATATGTACGGATCAATTGATTCAAATTCGTTTCAAATGAGACATATTGCAGTAATATACGCAAATACAAGCGTAAATATGCCAATACGAGAGGAATATATGAGACATATTGCAGTAATATACGCAAATACAAGCGTTAAAATGCCAATACCAGAGTAATATATTTCTTAGCGTATTGTACTTATAAGTTATAGTTCACCATTAAAAATGTTCAGATGTTGATACAAATTCGTTTCAAATGAGACATATTGCAGTAATATACGCAAATACAAGCGTTAAAATGCCAATACCAGAGTAATATATTTCTTTGCATATTGTACTTATAAGTTTTAGTTCGCCGTTAAAAATGTTCAGATATTGATTAAAATTCGTTTCAAATGAGACATTTAGCAGTAATATACGCAAAAACAAGCGTTAAAATGCCAATACGAGAGGAATATATGAGACATATTGCAGTTAAATACGCAAATACAAGCGTTAAAATGCCAATACCAGAGTAATATATTTCATAGCGTATTGTACTTATAAGTTATAGTTCACCATTAAAAATGTTCAGATATTGATTCAAATTCGTTTCAAATGAGACATTTAGCAGTAATATACGCAAATACAAGCGATATAATGCCAATACCAGAGTAATATATTTCCTAGCGTATTGCACCAAAAAGTTATAGGACCCCGTAAAATATGTACGGATCAATTGATTCAAATTCGTTTCAAATGAGACATATTGCAGTAATATACGCAAATACAAGCGTAAATATGCCAATACGAGAGGAATATATGAGACATATTGCAGTAATATTCGCAAATACAAGCGTTAAAATGCCAATACCAGAGTAATATATTTCTCAGCGTATTGTACTTATAAGTTATAGTTCACCATTAAAAATGTTCAGATGTTGATACAAATTCGTTTCAAATGAGACATATTGCAGTAATATACGCAAATACAAGCGTTAAAATGCCAATACCAGAGTAATATATTTCTTTGCATATTGTACTTATAAGTTATAGTTCACCATTAAAAATGTTCAGATATTGATTCAAATTCGTTTCAAATGAGACATTTAGCAGTAATATACGCAAATACAAGCGTTAAAATGCCAATACGAGAGGAATATATGAGACATATTGCCGTTAAATACGCAAATACAAGCGTTAAAATGCCAATACCAGAGTAAAATATTTCTTAGCGTATTGTACTTATAAGTTATAGTTCACCATTAAAAATGTTCAGATATTGATTCAAATTCGTTTCAAATGAGACATTTAGCAGTAATATACGCAAATACAAGCGTTAAAATGCCAATACGAGAGGAATATATGAGACATATTGCAGTTATATAAGCAAATACAAGCGTTAAAATGCCAATACCAGAGTAATATATTTCTTAGCGTATTGCACTAAAAAGTTATATAAAATATGTTCAGATGTTGATACAAATTCGTTTGAAATGAGACATATTGCACTAATATAGGCAAATACAAGCGTTAAAATGCCAATACCAGAGTAATATATTTCCTAGCGTATTGCACCAAAAAGTTATAGGCCACCATTAAAAATGTTCAGATATTGATTCAAATTCGTTTCAAATGAGACATATAGCAGTAATATACGCAAATACAAGCGTTAAAATGCCAATACGAGAGGAATATATGAGACATATTGCAGTTAAATACGCAAATACAAGCGTTAAAATTGCCAATACTAGAGTAATATATTTCTTAGCGTATTGCACTAAAAAGTTATAGGACTCCATAAAATATGTTCAGATGTTGATACAAATTCGTTTCAAATGAGACATATTGCAGTAATATACGCAAATACAAGCGTTAAAATGCCAATACGAGAGGAATATATGAGACATATTGCAGTTAAATACGCAAATACAAGCGTTAAATTGCCAATACCAGAGTAATATATTTCTTAGCGTATTGCACTAAAAAGTTATAGGACTCCATAAAATTTGTTCAGATGTTGATACAAATTCGTTTGAAATGAGACATATTGCACTAATATAGGCAAATACAAGCGTTAAAATGTCAATACCAGAGTAATATATTTCCTAGCGTATTGCACCAAAAAGTTATAGGACCCCGTAAAATATGTACGGATCAATTGATTCAAATTCGTTTCAAATGAGACATATTGCAGTAATATACGAGAATACAAGCGTTAAAATGCCAATACGAGAGGAATATATGAGACATATTGCAGTTAAATACGCAAATACAAGCGTTAAAATGGCCAATACTAGAGTAATATATTTCTTAGCGTATTGCACTAAAAAGTTATAGGACTCCATAAAATATGTTCAGATGTTGATACAAATTCGTTTCAAATGAGACATATAGCAGTAATATACGCAAATACAAGCGTTAAAATGCCAATACGAGAGGAATATATGAGACATATTGCAGTTAAATACGCAAATATAAGCGTTAAAATGCCAATACTAGAGTAATATATTTCTTAGCGTATTGCACTAAAAAGTTATAGGACTCCATAAAATATGTTCAGATGTTGATACAAATTCGTTTGAAATGAGACATATTGCACTAATATAGGCAAATACAAGCGTTAAAATGCCAATACCAGAGTAATATATTTCCTAGCGTATTGCACCAAAAAGTTATAGGACCCCGTAAAATATGTACGGATCAATTGATTCAAATTCGTTTCAAATGAGACATATTGCAGTAATATACGCAAATACAAGCGTTAATATGCCAATACGAGAGGAATATATGAGACATATTGCAGTTAAATACGCAAATACAAGCGTTAAAATGCCAATACCAGAGTAATATATTTCCTAGCGTATTGCACCAAAAAGTTATAGGCCACCATTAAAAATGTTCAGATATTGATTCAAATTCGTTTCAAATGAGACATATAGCAGTAATATACGCAAATACAAGCGTTAAAATGCCAATACGAGAGGAATATATGAGACATATTGCAGTTAAATACGCAAATACAAGCGTTAAAATGCAAATACCAGAGTAATATATTTCTTAGCGTATTGCACTAAAAAGTTATAGGACTCCATAAAATATGTTCAGATGTTGATACAAATTCGTTTGAAATGAGACATATTGCACTAATATAGGCAAATACAAGCGTTAAAATGCCAATACCAGAGTAATATATTTCCTAGCGTATTGCACCAAAAAGTTATAGGACCCCGTAAAATATGTACGGATCAATTGATTCAAATTCGTTTCAAATGAGACATATTGCAGTAATATACGCAAATACAAGCGTTAATATGCCAATTCGAGAGGAATATATGAGACATATTGCAGTAATATACGCAAATACAAGCGTTAAAATGCCAATACCAGAGTAATATATTTCTTAGCGTATTGTACTTATAAGTTATAGTTCACCATTAAAAATGTTCAGATGTTGATACAAATTCGTTTCAAATGAGACATATTGCAGTAATATACGCAAATACAAGCGTTAAAATGCCAATACCAGAGTAATATATTTCTTTGCATATTGTACTTATAAGTTATAGTTCACCATTAAAAATGTTCAGATATTGATTCAAATTCGTTTCAAATGAGACATATAGCAGTAATATACGCAAATACAAGCGTTAAAATGCCAATACGAGAGGAATATATGAGACATATTGCAGTTAAATACGCAAATACAAGCGTTAAAATGCCAATACCAGAGTAATATATTTCTTAGCGTATTGCACTAAAAAGTTATAGGACTCCATAAAATATGTTCAGATGTTGATACAAATTCGTTTGAAATGAGACATATTGCATTAATATACGCAAATACAAGCGTTAAAATGCCAATACCAGAGTAATATATTTCCTAGCGTATTGCACCAAAAAGTTATAGGCCACCATTAAAAATGTTCAGATATTGATTCAAATTCGTTTCAAATGAGACATATAGCAGTAATATACGCAAATACAAGCGTTAAAATGCCAATACGAGAGGAATATATGAGACATATTGCCGTTAAATACGCAAATACAAGCGTTAAAATGCCAATACCAGAGTAATATATTTCTTTGCATATTGTACTTATAAGTTATAGTTCACCATTAAAAATGTTCAGATATTGATTCAAATTCGTTTCAAATGAGACATTTAGCAGTAATATACGCAAATACAAGCGTTAAAATGCCAATACGAGAGGAATATATGAGACATATTGCCGTTAAATACGCAAATACAAGCGTTAAAATGCCAATACCAGAGTAATATATTTCTTAGCGTATTGTACTTATAAGTTATAGTTCACCATTAAAAATGTTCAGATATTGATTCAAATTCGTTTCAAATGAGACATTTAGCAGTAATATACGCAAATACAAGCGTTAAAATGCCAATACGAGAGGAATATATGAGACATATTGCAGTTATATAAGCAAATACAAGCGTTAAAATGCCAATACCAGAGTAATATATTTCTTAGCGTATTGCACTAAAAAGTTATATAAAATATGTTCAGATGTTGATACAAATTCGTTTGAAATGAGACATATTGCACTAATATAGGCAAATACAAGCGTTAAAATGCCAATACCAGAGTAATATATTTCCTAGCGTATTGCACCAAAAAGTTATAGGACCCCGTAAAATATGTACGGATCAATTGATTCAAATTCGTTTCAAATGAGACATATTGCAGTAATATACGCAAATACAAGCGTTAATATGCCAATACGAGAGGAATATATGAGACATATTGCAGTAATATACGCAAATACAAGCGTTAAAATGCCAATACCAGAGTAATATATTTCTTAGCGTATTGTACCTATAAGTTATAGTTCACCATTAAAAATGTTCAGATGTTGATACAAATTCGTTTCAAATGAGACATATTGCAGTAATATACGCAAATACAAGCGTTAAAATGCCAATACCAGAGTAATATATTTCTTTGCATATTGTACTTATAAGTTATAGTTCACCATTAAAAATGTTCAGATATTGATTCAAATTCGTTTCAAATGAGACATATAGCAGTAATATACGCAAATACAAGCGTTAAAATGCCAATACGAGAGGAATATATGAGACATATTGCAGTTAAATACGCAAATACAAGCGTTAAAATGCCAATACCAGAGTAATATATTTCTTAGCGTATTGCACTAAAAAGTTATAGGACTCCATAAAATATGTTCAGATGTTGATACAAATTCGTTTGAAATACAAGCGTTAAAATGCCAATACGAGAGGAATATATGAGACATATTGCAGTTAAATACGCAAATACAAGCGTTAAAATGCAAATACCAGAGAAAAATATTTCTTAGCGTATTGCACTAAAAAGTTATAGGACTCCATAAAATATGTTCAGATGTTGATACAAATTCGTTTGAAATGAGACATTTTGCACTAATATAGGCAAATACAAGCGTACCCTAATAAAACACATTTTTTGAAAATATTTACGGTACTTGTAGTAATATATTCTAAGTATAATTAGTAATTTTTTCAGAAATATCCTGCGACCTAATTTTGAGAAATCAGCGCTACCACTCACAGCGCTCCCAGTCACACGGTTACAATTTTGGTACCCTAATAAAACACATTTTTTGAAAATATTTACGGCACTTGTAGTTATGTACTCTAAGAACATTTTGTAATTTTTTCAGAAATATCCTGCGACCTAATTTTGAGAAATCAGCGCTACCAGTCACAGCGCTCCCAGTCACACGGTTACATTTTAGGTACCCTAAAAAAACACATTTTTTGAAAATATTTACGACACTTGTAGTTATGTATCCTAAGAACATTTTGTAATTTTTTCAGAATTATCCTGCGACCTAATTTTGAGAAATCAGCGCTAACAGGCACAGCGCTCGCAGTCACACGGTTACCATTTTGGTACCCTAATAAAACACATTTTTTGAAAATATTTACGGTACTTGTAGTAATATATCCTAAGTATAATTAGTAATTTTTTCAGAAATATCCTGCGACCTAATTTTGAGAAATCAGCGCTACCACTCACAGCGCTCCCAGTCACACGGTTACAATTTTGGTACCCTAATAAAACACATTTTTTGAAAATATTTACGAGACTTGTAGTTATGTATCCTAAGAACATTTTGTTATTTTTTCAGAAATATCCTGCGACCTAATTTTGAGAAATCAGCGCTAACAGGCACAGCGCTCGCAGTCACACGGTTACCATTTTGGTACCCTAATAAAACACATTTTTTGAAAATATTTACGACACTTGTAGTTATGTATCCTAAGAACATTTTGTAATTTTTTCAGAATTATCCTGCGACCTAATTTTGAGAAATCAGCGCTAACAGGCACAGCGCTCGCAGTCACACGGTTACCATTTTGGTACCCTAATAAAACACATTTTTTGAAAATATTTACGGCACTTGTAGTTATGTACTCTAAGAACATTTTGTAATTTTTTCAGAAATATCCTGCAACCTGATTTTGAGAAATCAGCGCTAACAGGCACAGCGCTCGCAGTCACACGGTTACCATTTTGGTACCCTAATAAAACACATTTTTTGAAAATATTTACGACACTTGTAGTTATGTATCCTAAGAACATTTTGTAATTTTTAAAGAATTATCCTGCGACCTAATTTTGAGAAATCAGCGCTAACAGGCACAGCGCTCGCAGTCACACGGTTACCATTTTGGTACCCTAATAAAACACATTTTTTGAAAATATTTACGGTACTTGTAGTAATATATTCTAAGTATAATTAGTAATTTTTTCAGAAATATCCTGCGACCTAATTTAGAGAAATCAGCGCTACCACTCACAGCGCTCCCAGTCACACGGTTACAATTTTGGTACCCTAATAAAACACATTTTTTGAAAATATTTACGACACTTGTAGTTATGTATCCTAAGAACATTTTGTAATTTTTTCAGAAATATCCTGCGACCTAATTTTGAGAAATCAGCGCTAACAGGCACAGCGCTCGCAGTCACACGGTTACCATTTTGGTACCCTAATAAAACACATTTTTTGAAAATATTTACGGCACTTGTAGTTATGTACTCTAAGAACATTTTGTAATTTTTTCAGAAATATCCTGCGACCTAATTTTGAGAAATCAGCGCTACCAGTCACAGCGCTCCCAGTCACACGGTTACATTTTAGGTACCCTAATAAAACACATTTTTTGAAAATATTTACGACACTTGTAGTTATGTATCCTAAGAACATTTTGTAATTTTTTCAGAAATATCCTGCGACCTAATTTTGAGAAATCAGCGCTAACAGGCACAGCGCTCGCAGTCACACGGTTACCATTTTGGTACCCTAATAAAACACATTTTTTGAAAATATTTACGACACTTGTAGTTATGTATCCTAAGAACATTTTGTAATAATTTCAGAATTATCCTGCGACCTAATTTTGAGAAATCAGCGCTAACAGGCACAGCGCTCGCAGTCACACGGTTACAATTTTGGTACCCTAATAAAACACATTTTTTGAAAATATTCACAGTACTTTTTTTAAACAATACAAATATTTTTACTAATTCAGTAAATTAAAATTTACAAAACATACACATATTTATATAATAATAATATAAGAAATATATTTTTATTATTAAATATTAATAATATTCGGCTTTAATTTGGTCCTTCACTCGAATATGAATAGTTTTTTATAAAGATTAAATTAATATTAATTCGGCAAAACTACCATTCATTATAGATCTAAGTGAATTGGAAAACAGATATTTGAACTGAATCTTGACATTTTAAGAACAATTAGTTACTCCAAGAGCACCATATGACCCATGACTTTTCACGATTACAGTACTTACTTATTGTATACAAAATAAAATAGAAATTACTTAAAAATGAATACTCTGCATATTTATAATATATCATTCATATAGAAATCTCCAAGCAATAAAGTGATACATTCCTGATAAATTACATCCACATAAACATGTGCAGGTAGGATAGAGCGCAACCGCGGATTGTTGAATTTTTCCAACTATATAAGTGCTCTGACTATCGGAAAACTTGCAAGCCGTTCTTCTCTATCAAAGCGAACAGGAACACAACAGTATCGTTTTGGAAGGGCATACTACGAACAAATTATGAAAGACTTCATTTCAAAGTTTTACTATTTATTTGTGATTTAATACTTACATGCCAAAAAAAGAGATTTCTCGAAAGTAACAACCTCACAATGCCAATTCCAAACGATTAAAAACACACACGTTAGATAGGTATATAAGTTAATAAAAACGAATGACAGTTCATCTATCTATTATGCAATGCAAAATGGATTCCGATACACATACTAAAAAAGAAATAAATAATTTTTTAAAATATACAGTATAAAATCATCTGAAATTTAATTTGATTAGATAAATAGCAAGCAAATATATTAAATATATTTAACATTTAATCCTTTCAAATTTTTACTATTTTATCGAATACCACGACATCTCGTAGTTAGTGCGTCATTTAGAAAATTTAAAGATTACTGCCATAAACTCTCTCAATTGGTGGCTATGTTTCTTCTAACTCCCCCTACTCTCTGGTCACACACATATTTCAGTAAACTATTTATATTTTTACTTTCTTATACGCAGTATAAGTAAGTATTGTAATCATGAAAAATTTCGAACTCGAGATTTTAACGGAAATATACGTTTTGACCTTCCCTGAATCGATTCCAACTATTTTTGGAAAGACGTCCGTCTGTGTCTGTCTGTGTGTATGTGAGCGCTCTACAGCCCAAACGGCTAAAGGGAAAATTATGAAATTTTAAACTTAAGATTTGTATGTGCCTAGCACGAAAACCTCTTATTTTTAAAAACAATATTCCAACCGGAAGTGCATGTTTACTCTAGTCATATTTTGCAGTTTCTGCAATTACTCAAAAATGGTTACAGTGACAGAAAATTTTTGTTAACAAAAATTAATGATATTTATATTTAACACAACTTTTGTTTGAATCTTTTTTCCAAAAAAAGTACTGGTTTCAAAATAAATTTCTGCTTATTATATATATATTGTTACATAAATCGTATCATCTGCGCCTGTCAATTGTTTAACAAAATAGACTTAAATAACTTGAAGTTTGACATTTAATATTTATTCTAAGATATATATTTAGTGTTAAAGCGATCTAAAGGTTAGAACAAATATTGTAAATTAGAAAAATAATGTAACTACGATGTGGTTTAACCCATATGCGTATAAGAAAGTTAAGTGCATGACACTGCAGATATTTATTTAAAAAAAAAAAAATAGAATTCCAATAGTTAAATTACAACACTTTTATAATAAAACCGGAGTAATTAAAATAAAAGATTTCAACTTTCCCACTGTATAGATAGATAGGTTATGTTCACTTTTCAAAAAATATTTATTAATATATCGATAATAATTAATTCACAGTTCCATATTGTGTGCTACTTAAATAAATATCTAGGAGAAGTACACATACTGAATGCATCCACAGCAATGTACAAATCTCAAACGACCTGTGATTTCAGAAAGGATAAGCTGACATCGACAGCAATGTACAATCGACAACTAATTTATAATTTCGGGAATGTTAAGGAAACTCGCACTGAATAACAATGATTTACCCACATTTATCACGTTTGCTATTAATCCAATGATTTCGGCAACAATCACTCACAGTTCACTACAACACAGTAATATTATTGACACTGCTTATCACATCAGCACCCAACACAAACTATGTATGAGAAGTTACCGGCGAAAAAGTAAGCGACGAAAAGAGTTGCCAACTGTAAAAATAAATCCCAAGCTAATTTTATAATCTATAAATTCTATTTAAAGGCCCGAAACTTAATACATCCATTATATATATTATAAATATACTTATTTTAATTGGTATATACAATAAACTGTAAATTTCAGGTCAAATTACTGTGTTTATTTGCAAGTTCAAAACAACTGTTGACACCTCAATATTTAAGCCTTTATAGCTCAAATTTGAGTCGCAGGATTTTTGTGACTATTCTATTCACCTGTCATTTGTCAAAAGTAGACCAATAAAAATGCAGGATTTTGAATTTTACAGCCAATCAAAATGAATTGTTTTGCTTATTTAGTACTAGTAAGGTTGTGTGTCGACAATTCAGTACTAGTACTTTTAAGCGAATATTTTAAACAAATGAAATGACAATATACGTCAAAAAACACTTTTGACATTGAATATTTGCAAATAACAGTAACTGTTTATTTGGTTGCTATGGTCATGAAAACATAACACAATAGTATTGCTATTTTTAAATATTTTAAATTAAAACATCTGCAATGTCATGCACCGAACTTTCTTATACGCTTTTGGGTTAAATCACATTCAATTTTCATTAGCTTTCTGATTTATAATATTTGTTCTAACCTTAGGAACACTGTTACACTAGATATATTTCTCAGAATAAATATTAAATGTCAAACTTCTAGTTATTTAAGTATTATTTGTTTTTGGTAAGCAATTGACATGCGCAGATGATACGATTTATGTAAAAATAAATATAAGAAGATATTTCAAGAGCCATTTACTTGTTTCCGGTACCGTTTGGGAAAAAATTTTAAGTAAAAGTTATACAAATTGCTGATATTTATAATTTTTGATGTAATAATTTTTCTGTAACTGCAACCATTTTTGAATAATTGCAGCAACCGCAGAGTAAACAAGCACCTCCAGTTAAAATAAAAGGTTTTCCGGCCAGGGTAATACAAAGCTTATGTTTAAGGTTTCATAAATTTACCTTTATTCGTTTAGGCTGTAGAGCGCTCACACACACACACACACTCATACACACACATACACGCACACCCGCACAACGCGCATACGCATACACGCACACACGCATGCGCAACGCCCGACCACGCGCGCACACACATACACACAGGCACACACACACAGACACATAGTCAGACACAGACACACACACACGCACACGCGCACGCGCACGCACACGCACACGCAAACGCACACGCACACAAAATATTTACGGCACTTGTAGTTATGTACGCTAAGAACATTTCATAATTTTTTCAGAAATATCCTGCGACCTAATTTTGAGAAATCAGCGCTAACAGGCACAGCGCTCGCAGTCACACGGTTACCATTTTGGTACCCTAATAAAACACATTTTTTGAAAATATTTACGGCACTTGTAGTTATGTATCCTAAGAACATTTTGTAATTTTTTCAGAATTATCCTGCGACCTAATTTTGAGAAATCAGCGCTAACAGGCACAGCGCTCGCAGTCACACGGTTACCATTTTGGTACCCTAATAAAACACATTTTTTGAAAATATTTACGGTACTTGTAGTAATATATTCTAAGTATAATTAGTAATTTTTTCAGAAATATCCTGCGACCTAATTTTGAGAAATCAGCGCTACTAGTCACAGCGCTCCCAGTCACACGGTTACAATTTTGGTACCCTAATAAAACACATTTTTTGAAAATATTTACGACACTTGTAGTTATGTATCCTAAGAACATTTTGTAATTTTTTCAGAAATATCCTGCGACCTAATTTTGAGAAATCAGCGCTAACAGGCACAGCGCTCGCAGTCACACGGTTACCATTTTGGTACCCTAATAAAACACATTTTTTGAAAATATTTACGGTACTTGTAGTAATATATTCTAAGTATAATTAGTAATTTTTTCAGAAATATCCTGCGACCTAATTTTGAGAAATCAGCGCTAACAGGCACAGCGCTCGCAGTCACACGGTTACCATTTTGGTACCCTAATAAAACACATTTTTTGAAAATATTTACGACACTTGTAGTTATGTATCCTAAGAACATTTTGTAATTTTTTCAGAATTATCCTGCGACCTAATTTTGAGAAATCAGCGCTAACAGGCACAGCGCTCGCAGTCACACGGTTACCATTTTGGTACCCTAATAAAACACATTTTTTGAAAATATTTACGGTACTTGTAGTAATATATTCTAAGTATAATTAGTAATTTTTTCAGAAATATCCTGCGACCTAATTTTGAGAAATCAGCGCTACCACTCACAGCGCTCCCAGTCACACGGTTACAATTTTGGTACCCTAATAAAACACATTTTTTTGAAAATATTTACGACACTTGTAGTTATGTATCCTAAGAACATTTTGTAATTTTTTCAGAATTATCCTGCGACCTAATTTTGAGAAATCAGCGCTAACAGGCACAGCGCTCGCAGTCACACGGTTACCATTTTGGTACCCTAATAAAACACATTTTTTGAAAATATTTACGGCACTTGTAGTTATGTACTCTAAGAACATTTTGTAATTTTTTCAGAAATATCCTGCGACCTAATTTTGAGAAATCAGCGCTACTAGTCACAGCGCTCCCAGTCACACGGTTACAATTTTGGTACCCTAATAAAACACATTTTTTTGAAAATATTTACGACACTTGTAGTTATGTATCCTAAGAACATTTTGTAATTTTTTCAGAAATATCCTGCGACCTAATTTTGAGAAATCAGCGCTAACAGGCACAGCGCTCGCAGTCACACGGTTACCATTTTGGTACCCTAATAAAACACATTTTTTGAAAATATTTACGGCACTTGTAGTTATGTATCCTAAGAACATTTTGTAATTTTTTCAGAATTATCCTGCGACCTAATTTTGAGAAATCAGCGCTAACAGGCACAGCGCTCGCAGTCACACGGTTACCATTTTGGTACCCTAATAAAACACATTTTTTGAAAATATTTACGGTACTTGTAGTAATATATTCTAAGTATAATTAGTAATTTTTTCAGAAATATCCTGCGACCTAATTTTGAGAAATCAGCGCTACTAGTCACAGCGCTCCCAGTCACACGGTTACAATTTTGGTACCCTAATAAAACACATTTTTTGAAAATATTTACGACACTTGTAGTTATGTATCCTAAGAACATTTTGTAATTTTTTCAGAAATATCCTGCGACCTAATTTTGAGAAATCAGCGCTAACAGGCACAGCGCTCGCAGTCACACGGTTACCATTTTGGTACCCTAATAAAACACATTTTTTGAAAATATTTACGGCACTTGTAGTTATGTATTCTAAGAACATTTTGTAATTTTTTCAGAATTATCCTGCGACCTAATTTTGAGAAATCAGCGCTAACAGGCACAGCGCTCGCAGTCACACGGTTACCATTTTGGTACCCTAATAAAACACATTTTTTGAAAATATTTACGGTACTTGTAGTAATATATTCTAAGTATAATTAGTAATTTTTTCAGAAATATCCTGCGACCTAATTTTGAGAAATCAGCGCTACTAGTCACAGCGCTCCCAGTCACACGGTTACAATTTTGGTACCCTAATAAAACACATTTTTTGAAAATATTTACGACACTTGTAGTTATGTATCCTAAGAACATTTTGTAATTTTTTCAGAAATATCCTGCGACCTAATTTTGAGAAATCAGCGCTAACAGGCACAGCGCTCGCAGTCACACGGTTACCATTTTGGTACCCTAATAAAACACATTTTTTGAAAATATTTACGACACTTGTAGTTATGTATCCTAAGAACATTTTGTAATTTTTTCAGAATTATCCTGCGACCTAATTTTGAGAAATCAGCGCTAACAGGCACAGCGCTCGCAGTCACACGGTTACCATTTTGGTACCCTAATAAAACACATTTTTTGAAAATATTTATGATAATTGTAGTAATATATTCTAAGTATAATAAGTAATTTTTTCAGAAATATCCTGCGACCTGATTTTGAGAAATCAGCGCTACCACTCACAGCGCTCCCAGTCACACGGTTACAATTTTGGTACCCTAATAAAACACATTTTTTGAAAATATTTACGACACTTGTAGTTATGTATCCTAAGAACATTTTGTATTTTTTTCAGAATTATCCTGCGACCTAATTTTGAGAAATCAGCGCTAACAGGTACAGCGCTCGCAGTCACACGGTTACCATTTTGGTACCCTAATAAAACACATTTTTTGAAAATATTTACGGCACTTGTAGTTATGTATCCTAAGAACATTTTGTAATTTTTTCAGAATTATCCTGCGACCTAATTTTGAGAAATCAGCGCTAACAGGCACAGCGCTCGCAGTCACACGGTTACCATTTTGGTACCCTAATAAAACACATTTTTTGAAAATATTTACGGCACTTGTAGTTATGTACTCTAAGAAGAGCCATTTACTTGTTTCCGGTACCGTTTGGGAAAAAATTTTAAGTAAAAGTTATACAAATTGCTGATATTTATAATTTTTGATGTAATAATTTTTCTGTAACTGCAACCATTTTTGAATAATTGCAGCAACCGCAGAGTAAACAAGCACCTCCAGTTAAAATAAAAGGTTTTCCGGCCAGGGTAATACAAAGCTTATGTTTAAGGTTTCATAAATTTACCTTTATTCGTTTAGGCTGTAGAGCGCTCACACACACACACACACACATACACACACATACACGCACACCCGCACAACGCGCATACGCATACACGCACACACGCATGCGCAACGCCCGACCACGCGCGCACACACATACACACAGGCACACACACACAGACACATAGTCAGACACAGACACACACACACGCACACGCGCACGCGCACGCACACGCACACGCAAACGCACACGCACACAAAATATTTACGGCACTTGTAGTTATGTACGCTAAGAACATTTCATAATTTTTTCAGAAATATCCTGCGACCTAATTTTGAGAAATCAGCGCTAACAGGCACAGCGCTCGCAGTCACACGGTTACCATTTTGGTACCCTAATAAAACACATTTTTTGAAAATATTTACGGCACTTGTAGTTATGTATCCTAAGAGCATTTTGTAATTTTTTCAGAATTATCCTGCGACCTAATTTTGAGAAATCAGCGCTAACAGGCACAGCGCTCGCAGTCACACGGTTACCATTTTGGTACCCTAATAAAACACATTTTTTGAAAATATTTACGGTACTTGTAGTAATATATTCTAAGTATAATTAGTAATTTTTTCAGAAATATCCTGCGACCTAATTTTGAGAAATCAGCGCTACTAGTCACAGCGCTCCCAGTCACACGGTTACAATTTTGGTACCCTAATAAAACACATTTTTTGAAAATATTTACGACACTTGTAGTTATGTATCCTAAGAACATTTTGTAATTTTTTCAGAAATATCCTGCGACCTAATTTTGAGAAATCAGCGCTAACAGGCACAGCGCTCGCAGTCACACGGTTACCATTTTGGTACCCTAATAAAACACATTTTTTGAAAATATTTACGGTACTTGTAGTAATATATTCTAAGTATAATTAGTAATTTTTTCAGAAATATCCTGCGACCTAATTTTGAGAAATCAGCGCTAACAGGCACAGCGCTCGCAGTCACACGGTTACCATTTTGGTACCCTAATAAAACACATTTTTTGAAAATATTTACGACACTTGTAGTTATGTATCCTAAGAACATTTTGTAATTTTTTCAGAATTATCCTGCGACCTAATTTTGAGAAATCAGCGCTAACAGGCACAGCGCTCGCAGTCACACGGTTACCATTTTGGTACCCTAATAAAACACATTTTTTGAAAATATTTACGGTACTTGTAGTAATATATTCTAAGTATAATTAGTAATTTTTTCAGAAATATCCTGCGACCTAATTTTGAGAAATCAGCGCTACCACTCACAGCGCTCCCAGTCACACGGTTACAATTTTGGTACCCTAATAAAACACATTTTTTTGAAAATATTTACGACACTTGTAGTTATGTATCCTAAGAACATTTTGTAATTTTTTCAGAATTATCCTGCGACCTAATTTTGAGAAATCAGCGCTAACAGGCACAGCGCTCGCAGTCACACGGTTACCATTTTGGTACCCTAATAAAACACATTTTTTGAAAATATTTACGGCACTTGTAGTTATGTACTCTAAGAACATTTTGTAATTTTTTCAGAAATATCCTGCGACCTAATTTTGAGAAATCAGCGCTACTAGTCACAGCGCTCCCAGTCACACGGTTACAATTTTGGTACCCTAATAAAACACATTTTTTTGAAAATATTTACGACACTTGTAGTTATGTATCCTAAGAACATTTTGTAATTTTTTCAGAAATATCCTGCGACCTAATTTTGAGAAATCAGCGCTAACAGGCACAGCGCTCGCAGTCACACGGTTACCATTTTGGTACCCTAATAAAACACATTTTTTGAAAATATTTACGGCACTTGTAGTTATGTATCCTAAGAACATTTTGTAATTTTTTCAGAATTATCCTGCGACCTAATTTTGAGAAATCAGCGCTAACAGGCACAGCGCTCGCAGTCACACGGTTACCATTTTGGTACCCTAATAAAACACATTTTTTGAAAATATTTACGGTACTTGTAGTAATATATTCTAAGTATAATTAGTAATTTTTTCAGAAATATCCTGCGACCTAATTTTGAGAAATCAGCGCTACTAGTCACAGCGCTCCCAGTCACACGGTTACAATTTTGGTACCCTAATAAAACACATTTTTTGAAAATATTTACGACACTTGTAGTTATGTATCCTAAGAACATTTTGTAATTTTTTCAGAAATATCCTGCGACCTAATTTTGAGAAATCAGCGCTAACAGGCACAGCGCTCGCAGTCACACGGTTACCATTTTGGTACCCTAATAAAACACATTTTTTGAAAATATTTACGGCACTTGTAGTTATGTATCCTAAGAACATTTTGTAATTTTTTCAGAATTATCCTGCGACCTAATTTTGAGAAATCAGCGCTAACAGGCACAGCGCTCGCAGTCACACGGTTACCATTTTGGTACCCTAATAAAACACATTTTTTGAAAATATTTACGGTACTTGTAGTAATATATTCTAAGTATAATTAGTAATTTTTTCAGAAATATCCTGCGACCTAATTTTGAGAAATCAGCGCTACTAGTCACAGCGCTCCCAGTCACACGGTTACAATTTTGGTACCCTAATAAAACACATTTTTTGAAAATATTTACGACACTTGTAGTTATGTATCCTAAGAACATTTTGTAATTTTTTCAGAAATATCCTGCGACCTAATTTTGAGAAATCAGCGCTAACAGGCACAGCGCTCGCAGTCACACGGTTACCATTTTGGTACCCTAATAAAACACATTTTTTGAAAATATTTACGACACTTGTAGTTATGTATCCTAAGAACATTTTGTAATTTTTTCAGAATTATCCTGCGACCTAATTTTGAGAAATCAGCGCTAACAGGCACAGCGCTCGCAGTCACACGGTTACCATTTTGGTACCCTAATAAAACACATTTTTTGAAAATATTTATGATAATTGTAGTAATATATTCTAAGTATAATAAGTAATTTTTTCAGAAATATCCTGCGACCTGATTTTGAGAAATCAGCGCTACCACTCACAGCGCTCCCAGTCACACGGTTACAATTTTGGTACCCTAATAAAACACATTTTTTGAAAATATTTACGACACTTGTAGTTATGTATCCTAAGAACATTTTGTATTTTTTTCAGAATTATCCTGCGACCTAATTTTGAGAAATCAGCGCTAACAGGTACAGCGCTCGCAGTCACACGGTTACCATTTTGGTACCCTAATAAAACACATTTTTTGAAAATATTTACGGCACTTGTAGTTATGTATCCTAAGAACATTTTGTAATTTTTTCAGAATTATCCTGCGACCTAATTTTGAGAAATCAGCGCTAACAGGCACAGCGCTCGCAGTCACACGGTTACCATTTTGGTACCCTAATAAAACACATTTTTTGAAAATATTTACGGCACTTGTAGTTATGTACTCTAAGAACATTTTGTAATTTTCTCAGAAATATCCTGCGACCTGATTTTGAGAAATCAGCGCTAACAGGCACAGCGCTCGCAGTCACACGGTTACCATTTTGGTACCCTAATAAAACACATTTTTTGAAAATATTTACGACACTTGTAGTTATGTATCCTAAGAACATTTTGTAATTTTTTCAGAAATATCCTGCGACCTAATTTTAAGAAATCAGCGCTAACAGGCACAGCGCTCGCAGTCACACGGTTACCATTTTGGTACCCTAATAAAACACATTTTTTGAAAATATTTACGGTACTTGTAGTAATATATTCTAAGTATAATTAGTAATTTTTTCAGAAATATCCTGCGACCTAATTTTGAGAAATCAGCGCTACCACTCACAGCGCTCCCAGTCACACGGTTACAATTTTGGTACCCTAATAAAACACATTTTTTGAAAATATTTACGGCACTTGTAGTTATGTACTCTAAGAACATTTTGTAATTTTTTCAGAAATATCCTGCGACCTAATTTTGAGAAATCAGCGCTACCAGTCACAGCGCTCCCAGTCACACGGTTACATTTTAGGTACCCTAAAAAAACACATTTTTTGAAAATATTTACGACACTTGTAGTTATGTATCCTAAGAACATTTTGTAATTTTTTCAGAATTATCCTGCGACCTAATTTTGAGAAATCAGCGCTAACAGGCACAGCGCTCGCAGTCACACGGTTACCATTTTGGTACCCTAATAAAACACATTTTTTGAAAATATTTACGGTACTTGTAGTAATATATCCTAAGTATAATTAGTAATTTTTTCAGAAATATCCTGCGACCTAATTTTGAGAAATCAGCGCTACCACTCACAGCGCTCCCAGTCACACGGTTACATTTTAGGTACCCTAATAAAACACATTTTTTGAAAATATTTACGACACTTGTAGTTATGTATCCTAAGAACATTTAGTAATTTTTTCAGAAATATCCTGCGACCTAATTTTGAGAAATCAGCGCTACCACTCACAGCGCTCCCAGTCACACGGTTACAATTTTGGTACCCTAATAAAACACATTTTTTGAAAATATTTACTACACTTGTAGTTATGTATCCTAAGAACATTTTGTAATTTTTTCAGAAATATCCTGCGACCTAATTTTGAGAAATCAGCGCTACCAGTCACAGCGCTCCCAGTCACACGGTTACATTTTAGGTACCCTAATAAAACACATTTTTTGAAAATATTTACGACACTTGTAGTTATGTATCCTAAGAACATTTTGTAATTTTTTCAGAAATATCCTGCGACCTAATTTTGAGAAATCAGCGCTAACAGGCACAGCTCTCCCAGTCACACGGTTACAATTTTGGTACCCTAATAAAACACATTTTTTGAAAATATTTACGACACTTGTAGTTATGTATCCTAAGAACATTTTGTAATTTTTTCAGAATTATCCTGCGACCTAATTTTGAGAAATCAGCGCTAACAGGCACAGCGCTCGCAGTCACACGGTTACCATTTTGGTACCCTAATAAAACACATTTTTTGAAAATATTTACGGTACTTGTAGTAATATATTCTAAGTATAATAAGTAATTTTTTCAGAAATATCCTGCGACCTAATTTTGAGAAATCAGCGCTACCAGTCACAGCGCTCCCAGTCACACGGTTACATTTTAGGTACCCTAATAAAACACATTTTTTGAAAATATTTACGACACTTGTAGTTATGTATCCTAAGAACATTTTGTAATTTTTTCAGAATTATCCTGCAACCTAATTTTGAGAAATCAGCGCTAACAGGCACAGCGCTCCCAGTCACACGGTTACCATTTTGGTACCCTAATAAAACACATTTTTTGAAAATATTTACGACACTTGTAGTTATGTATCCTAAGAACATTTTGTAATTTTTTCAGAATTATCCTGCGACCTAATTTTGAGAAATCAGCGCTAACAGGCACAGCGCTCGCAGTCACACGGTTACCATTTTGGTACCCTAATAAAACACATTTTTTGAAAATATTTACGGTACTTGTAGTAATATATTCTAAGTATAATTAGTAATTTTTTCAGAAATATCCTGCGACCTAATTTTGAGAAATCAGCGCTACCACTCACAGCGCTCCCAGTCACACGGTTACAATTTTGGTACCCTAATAAAACACATTTTTTGAAAATATTTACGACACTTGTAGTTATGTATCCTAAGAACATTTTGTAATTTTTTCAGAAATATCCTGCGACCTAATTTTGAGAAATCAGCGCTAACAGGCACAGCGCTCGCAGTCACACGGTTACCATTTTGGTACCCTAATAAAACACATTTTTTGAAAATATTTACGGCACTTGTAGTTATGTACTCTAAGAACATTTTGTAATTTTTTCAGAAATATCCTGCGACCTAATTTTGAGAAATCAGCGCTACCAGTCACAGCGCTCCCAGTCACACGGTTACATTTTAGGTACCCTAATAAAACACATTTTTTGAAAATATTTACGACACTTGTAGTTATGTATCCTAAGAACATTTTGTAATTTTTTCAGAATTATCCTGCGACCTAATTTTGAGAAATCAGCGCTAACAGGCACAGCGCTCGCAGTCACACGGTTACCATTTTGGTACCCTAATAAAACACATTTTTTGAAAATATTTACGGCACTTGTAGTTATGTACTCTAAGAACATTTTGTAATTTTTTCAGAAATATCCTGCGACCTAATTTTGAGAAATCAGCGCTACCAGTCACAGCGCTCCCAGTCACACGGTTACATTTTAGGTACCCTAATAAAACACATTTTTTGAAAATATTTACGACACTTGTAGTTATGTACCCTAAGAACATTTTGTAATTTTTTCAGAATTATCCTGCGACCTAATTTTGAGAAATCAGCGCTAACAGGCACAGCGCTCGCAGTCACACGGTTACCATTTTGGTACCCTAATAAAACACATTTTTTGAAAATATTTACGGTACTTGTAGTAATATATTCTAAGTATAATAAGTAATTTTTTCAGAAATATCCTGCGACCTAATTTTGAGAAATCAGCGCTACCAGTCACAGCGCTCCCAGTCACACGGTTACATTTTAGGTACCCTAATAAAACACATTTTTTGAAAATATTTACGACACTTGTAGTTATGTATCCTAAGAACATTTTGTAATTTTTTCAGAAATATCCTGCGACCTAATTTTGAGAAATCAGCGCTAACAGGCACAGCGCTCCCAGTCACACGGTTACCATTTTGGTACCCTAATAAAACACATTTTTTGAAAATATTTACGACACTTGTAGTTATGTATCCTAAGAACATTTTGTAATTTTTTCAGAATTATCCTGCGACCTAATTTTGAGAAATCAGCGCTAACAGGCACAGCGCTCGCAGTCACACGGTTACCATTTTGGTACCCTAATAAAACACATTTTTTGAAAATATTTACGGTACTTGTAGTAATATATTCTAAGTATAATTAGTAATTTTTTCAGAAATATCCTGCGACCTAATTTTGAGAAATCAGCGCTACCACTCACAGCGCTCCCAGTCACACGGTTACAATTTTGGTACCCTAATAAAACACATTTTTTGAAAATATTTACGGCACTTGTAGTTATGTACTCTAAGAACATTTTGTAATTTTTTCAGAAATATCCTGCGACCTAATTTTGAGAAATCAGCGCTAACAGGCACAGCGCTCGCAGTCACACGGTTACCATTTTGGTACCCTAATAAAACACATTTTTTGAAAATATTTACGGCACTTGTAGTTATGTATCCTAAGAACATTTTGTAATTTTTTCAGAATTATCCTGCGACCTAATTTTGAGAAATCAGCGCTAACAGGCACAGCGCTCGCAGTCACACGGTTACCATTTTGGTACCCTAATAAAACACATTTTTTGAAAATATTTACGATAATTGTAGTAATATATTCTAAGTATAATAAGTAATTTTTTCAGAAATATCCTGCGACCTGATTTTGAGAAATCAGCGCTACCACTCACAGCGCTCCCAGTCACACGGTTACAATTTTGGTACCGTAATAAAACACATTTTTTGAAAATATTCACAGTACTTTTTTTAAACAATACAAATATTTTTACTAATTCAGTAAATTAAAATTTACAAAACATACACATATTTATATAATAATAATATAAGAAATATATTTTTATTATTAAATATTAATAATATTCGGCTTTAATTTGGTCCTTCACTCGAATATGAATAGTTTTTTATAAAGATTAAATTAATATTAATTCGGCAAAACTACCATTCATTATAGATCTAAGTGAATTGGAAAACAGATATTTGAACTGAATCTTGACATTTTAAGAACAATTAGTTACTCCAAGAGCACCATATGACCCATGACTTTTCACGATTACAGTACTTACTTATTGTATACAAAATAAAATAGAAATTACTTAAAAATGAATACTCTGCATATTTATAATATATCATTCATATAGAAATCTCCAAGCAATAAAGTGATACATTCCTGATAAATTACATCCACATAAACATGTGCAGGTAGGATAGAGCGCAACCGCGGATTGTTGAATTTTTCCAACTATATAAGTGCTCTGACTATCGGAAAACTTGCAAGCCGTTCTTCTCTATCAAAGCGAACAGGAACACAACAGTATCGTTTTGGAAGGGCATACTACGAACAAATTATGAAAGACTTCATTTCAAAGTTTTACTATTTATTTGTGATTTAATACTTACATGCCAAAAAAAGAGATTTCTCGAAAGTAACAACCTCACAATGCCAATTCCAAACGATTAAAAACACACACGTTAGATAGGTATATAAGTTAATAAAAACGAATGACAGTTCATCTATCTATTATGCAATGCAAAATGGATTCCGATACACATACTAAAAAAGAAATAAATAATTTTTTAAAATATACAGTATAAAATCATCTGAAATTTAATTTGATTAGATAAATAGCAAGCAAATATATTAAATATATTTAACATTTAATCCTTTCAAATTTTTACTATTTTATCGAATACCACGACATCTCGTAGTTAGTGCGTCATTTAGAAAATTTAAAGATTACTGCCATAAACTCTCTCAATTGGTGGCTATGTTTCTTCTAACTCCCCCTACTCTCTGGTCACACACATATTTCAGTAAACTATTTATATTTTTACTTTCTTATACGCAGTATAAGTAAGTATTGTAATCATGAAAAATTTCGAACTCGAGATTTTAACGGAAATATACGTTTTGACCTTCCCTGAATCGATTCCAACTATTTTTGGAAAGACGTCCGTCTGTGTCTGTCTGTGTGTATGTGAGCGCTCTACAGCCCAAACGGCTAAAGGGAAAATTATGAAATTTTAAACTTAAGATTTGTATGTGCCTAGCACGAAAACCTCTTATTTTTAAAAACAATATTCCAACCGGAAGTGCATGTTTACTCTAGTCATATTTTGCAGTTTCTGCAATTACTCAAAAATGGTTACAGTGACAGAAAATTTTTGTTAACAAAAATTAATGATATTTATATTTAACACAACTTTTGTTTGAATCTTTTTTCCAAAAAAAGTACTGGTTTCAAAATAAATTTCTGCTTATTATATATATATTGTTACATAAATCGTATCATCTGCGCCTGTCAATTGTTTAACAAAATAGACTTAAATAACTTGAAGTTTGACATTTAATATTTATTCTAAGATATATATTTAGTGTTAAAGCGATCTAAAGGTTAGAACAAATATTGTAAATTAGAAAAATAATGTAACTACGATGTGGTTTAACCCATATGCGTATAAGAAAGTTAAGTGCATGACACTGCAGATATTTATTTAAAAAAAAAAAAATAGAATTCCAATAGTTAAATTACAACACTTTTATAATAAAACCGGAGTAATTAAAATAAAAGATTTCAACTTTCCCACTGTATAGATAGATAGGTTATGTTCACTTTTCAAAAAATATTTATTAATATATCGATAATAATTAATTCACAGTTCCATATTGTGTGCTACTTAAATAAATATCTAGGAGAAGTACACATACTGAATGCATCCACAGCAATGTACAAATCTCAAACGACCTGTGATTTCAGAAAGGATAAGCTGACATCGACAGCAATGTACAATCGACAACTAATTTATAATTTCGGGAATGTTAAGGAAACTCGCACTGAATAACAATGATTTACCCACATTTATCACGTTTGCTATTAATCCAATGATTTCGGCAACAATCACTCACAGTTCACTACAACACAGTAATATTATTGACACTGCTTATCACATCAGCACCCAACACAAACTATGTATGAGAAGTTACCGGCGAAAAAGTAAGCGACGAAAAGAGTTGCCAACTGTAAAAATAAATCCCAAGCTAATTTTATAATCTATAAATTCTATTTAAAGGCCCGAAACTTAATACATCCATTATATATATTATAAATATACTTATTTTAATTGGTATATACAATAAACTGTAAATTTCAGGTCAAATTACTGTGTTTATTTGCAAGTTCAAAACAACTGTTGACACCTCAATATTTAAGCCTTTATAGCTCAAATTTGAGTCGCAGGATTTTTAAAAATAAAATAACTAAATAACTAAATAACTAAATAACTAAATAACTAAATAACTAAATAACTAAATAACTAAATAACTAAATAACTAAATAACTAAATAACTAAATAACTAAATAACTAAATAACTAAATAACTAAATAACTAAATAACTAAATAACTAAATAACTAAATAACTAAATAACTAAATAACTAAATAACTAAATAACTAAATAACTAAATAACTAAATAACTAAATAACTAAATAACTAAATAACTAAATAACTAAATAACTAAATAACTAAATAACTAAATAACTAAATAACTAAATAACTAAATAACTAAATAACTAAATAACTAAATAACTAAATAACTAAATAACTAAATAACTAAATAACTAAATAACTAAATAACTAAATAACTAAATAACTAAATAACTAAATAACTAAATAACTAAATAACTAAATAACTAAATAACTAAATAACTAAATAACTAAATAACTAAATAACTAAATAACTAAATAACTAAATAACTAAATAACTAAATAACTAAATAACTAAATAACTAAATAACTAAATAACTAAATAACTAAATAACTAAATAACTAAATAACTAAATAACTAAATAACTAAATAACTAAATAACTAAATAACTAAATAACTAAATAACTAAATAACTAAATAACTAAATAACTAAATAACTAAATAACTAAATAACTAAATAACTAAATAACTAAATAACTAAATAACTAAATAACTAAATAACTAAATAACTAAATAACTAAATAACTAAATAACTAAATAACTAAATAACTAAATAACTAAATAACTAAATAACTAAATAACTAAATAACTAAATAACTAAATAACTAAATAACTAAATAACTAAATAACTAAATAACTAAATAACTAAATAACTAAATAACTAAATAACTAAATAACTAAATAACTAAATAACTAAATAACTAAATAACTAAATAACTAAATAACTAAATAACTAAATAACTAAATAACTAAATAACTAAATAACTAAATAACTAAATAACTAAATAACTAAATAACTAAATAACTAAATAACTAAATAACTAAATAACTAAATAACTAAATAACTAAATAACTAAATAACTAAATAACTAAATAACTAAATAACTAAATAACTAAATAACTAAATAACTAAATAACTAAATAACTAAATAACTAAATAACTAAATAACTAAATAACTAAATAACTAAATAACTAAATAACTAAATAACTAAATAACTAAATAACTAAATAACTAAATAACTAAATAACTAAATAACTAAATAACTAAATAACTAAATAACTAAATAACTAAATAACTAAATAACTAAATAACTAAATAACTAAATAACTAAATAACTAAATAACTAAATAACTAAATAACTAAATAACTAAATAACTAAATAACTAAATAACTAAATAACTAAATAACTAAATAACTAAATAACTAAATAACTAAATAACTAAATAACTAAATAACTAAATAACTAAATAACTAAATAACTAAATAACTAAATAACTAAATAACTAAATAACTAAATAACTAAATAACTAAATAACTAAATAACTAAATAACTAAATAACTAAATAACTAAATAACTAAATAACTAAATAACTAAATAACTAAATAACTAAATAACTAAATAACTAAATAACTAAATAACTAAATAACTAAATAACTAAATAACTAAATAACTAAATAACTAAATAACTAAATAACTAAATAACTAAATAACTAAATAACTAAATAACTAAATAACTAAATAACTAAATAACTAAATAACTAAATAACTAAATAACTAAATAACTAAATAACTAAATAACTAAATAACTAAATAACTAAATAACTAAATAACTAAATAACTAAATAACTAAATAACTAAATAACTAAATAACTAAATAACTAAATAACTAAATAACTAAATAACTAAATAACTAAATAACTAAATAACTAAATAACTAAATAACTAAATAACTAAATAACTAAATAACTAAATAACTAAATAACTAAATAACTAAATAACTAAATAACTAAATAACTAAATAACTAAATAACTAAATAACTAAATAACTAAATAACTAAATAACTAAATAACTAAATAACTAAATAACTAAATAACTAAATAACTAAATAACTAAATAACTAAATAACTAAATAACTAAATAACTAAATAACTAAATAACTAAATAACTAAATAACTAAATAACTAAATAACTAAATAACTAAATAACTAAATAACTAAATAACTAAATAACTAAATAACTAAATAACTAAATAACTAAATAACTAAATAACTAAATAACTAAATAACTAAATAACTAAATAACTAAATAACTAAATAACTAAATAACTAAATAACTAAATAACTAAATAACTAAATAACTAAATAACTAAATAACTAAATAACTAAATAACTAAATAACTAAATAACTAAATAACTAAATAACTAAATAACTAAATAACTAAATAACTAAATAACTAAATAACTAAATAACTAAATAACTAAATAACTAAATAACTAAATAACTAAATAACTAAATAACTAAATAACTAAATAACTAAATAACTAAATAACTAAATAACTAAATAACTAAATAACTAAATAACTAAATAACTAAATAACTAAATAACTAAATAACTAAATAACTAAATAACTAAATAACTAAATAACTAAATAACTAAATAACTAAATAACTAAATAACTAAATAACTAAATAACTAAATAACTAAATAACTAAATAACTAAATAACTAAATAACTAAATAACTAAATAACTAAATAACTAAATAACTAAATAACTAAATAACTAAATAACTAAATAACTAAATAACTAAATAACTAAATAACTAAATAACTAAATAACTAAATAACTAAATAACTAAATAACTAAATAACTAAATAACTAAATAACTAAATAACTAAATAACTAAATAACTAAATAACTAAATAACTAAATAACTAAATAACTAAATAACTAAATAACTAAATAACTAAATAACTAAATAACTAAATAACTAAATAACTAAATAACTAAATAACTAAATAACTAAATAACTAAATAACTAAATAACTAAATAACTAAATAACTAAATAACTAAATAACTAAATAACTAAATAACTAAATAACTAAATAACTAAATAACTAAATAACTAAATAACTAAATAACTAAATAACTAAATAACTAAATAACTAAATAACTAAATAACTAAATAACTAAATAACTAAATAACTAAATAACTAAATAACTAAATAACTAAATAACTAAATAACTAAATAACTAAATAACTAAATAACTAAATAACTAAATAACTAAATAACTAAATAACTAAATAACTAAATAACTAAATAACTAAATAACTAAATAACTAAATAACTAAATAACTAAATAACTAAATAACTAAATAACTAAATAACTAAATAACTAAATAACTAAATAACTAAATAACTAAATAACTAAATAACTAAATAACTAAATAACTAAATAACTAAATAACTAAATAACTAAATAACTAAATAACTAAATAACTAAATAACTAAATAACTAAATAACTAAATAACTAAATAACTAAATAACTAAATAACTAAATAACTAAATAACTAAATAACTAAATAACTAAATAACTAAATAACTAAATAACTAAATAACTAAATAACTAAATAACTAAATAACTAAATAACTAAATAACTAAATAACTAAATAACTAAATAACTAAATAACTAAATAACTAAATAACTAAATAACTAAATAACTAAATAACTAAATAACTAAATAACTAAATAACTAAATAACTAAATAACTAAATAACTAAATAACTAAATAACTAAATAACTAAATAACTAAATAACTAAATAACTAAATAACTAAATAACTAAATAACTAAATAACTAAATAACTAAATAACTAAATAACTAAATAACTAAATAACTAAATAACTAAATAACTAAATAACTAAATAACTAAATAACTAAATAACTAAATAACTAAATAACTAAATAACTAAATAACTAAATAACTAAATAACTAAATAACTAAATAACTAAATAACTAAATAACTAAATAACTAAATAACTAAATAACTAAATAACTAAATAACTAAATAACTAAATAACTAAATAACTAAATAACTAAATAACTAAATAACTAAATAACTAAATAACTAAATAACTAAATAACTAAATAACTAAATAACTAAATAACTAAATAACTAAATAACTAAATAACTAAATAACTAAATAACTAAATAACTAAATAACTAAATAACTAAATAACTAAATAACTAAATAACTAAATAACTAAATAACTAAATAACTAAATAACTAAATAACTAAATAACTAAATAACTAAATAACTAAATAACTAAATAACTAAATAACTAAATAACTAAATAACTAAATAACTAAATAACTAAATAACTAAATAACTAAATAACTAAATAACTAAATAACTAAATAACTAAATAACTAAATAACTAAATAACTAAATAACTAAATAACTAAATAACTAAATAACTAAATAACTAAATAACTAAATAACTAAATAACTAAATAACTAAATAACTAAATAACTAAATAACTAAATAACTAAATAACTAAATAACTAAATAACTAAATAACTAAATAACTAAATAACTAAATAACTAAATAACTAAATAACTAAATAACTAAATAACTAAATAACTAAATAACTAAATAACTAAATAACTAAATAACTAAATAACTAAATAACTAAATAACTAAATAACTAAATAACTAAATAACTAAATAACTAAATAACTAAATAACTAAATAACTAAATAACTAAATAACTAAATAACTAAATAACTAAATAACTAAATAACTAAATAACTAAATAACTAAATAACTAAATAACTAAATAACTAAATAACTAAATAACTAAATAACTAAATAACTAAATAACTAAATAACTAAATAACTAAATAACTAAATAACTAAATAACTAAATAACTAAATAACTAAATAACTAAATAACTAAATAACTAAATAACTAAATAACTAAATAACTAAATAACTAAATAACTAAATAACTAAATAACTAAATAACTAAATAACTAAATAACTAAATAACTAAATAACTAAATAACTAAATAACTAAATAACTAAATAACTAAATAACTAAATAACTAAATAACTAAATAACTAAATAACTAAATAACTAAATAACTAAATAACTAAATAACTAAATAACTAAATAACTAAATAACTAAATAACTAAATAACTAAATAACTAAATAACTAAATAACTAAATAACTAAATAACTAAATAACTAAATAACTAAATAACTAAATAACTAAATAACTAAATAACTAAATAACTAAATAACTAAATAACTAAATAACTAAATAACTAAATAACTAAATAACTAAATAACTAAATAACTAAATAACTAAATAACTAAATAACTAAATAACTAAATAACTAAATAACTAAATAACTAAATAACTAAATAACTAAATAACTAAATAACTAAATAACTAAATAACTAAATAACTAAATAACTAAATAACTAAATAACTAAATAACTAAATAACTAAATAACTAAATAACTAAATAACTAAATAACTAAATAACTAAATAACTAAATAACTAAATAACTAAATAACTAAATAACTAAATAACTAAATAACTAAATAACTAAATAACTAAATAACTAAATAACTAAATAACTAAATAACTAAATAACTAAATAACTAAATAACTAAATAACTAAATAACTAAATAACTAAATAACTAAATAACTAAATAACTAAATAACTAAATAACTAAATAACTAAATAACTAAATAACTAAATAACTAAATAACTAAATAACTAAATAACTAAATAACTAAATAACTAAATAACTAAATAACTAAATAACTAAATAACTAAATAACTAAATAACTAAATAACTAAATAACTAAATAACTAAATAACTAAATAACTAAATAACTAAATAACTAAATAACTAAATAACTAAATAACTAAATAACTAAATAACTAAATAACTAAATAACTAAATAACTAAATAACTAAATAACTAAATAACTAAATAACTAAATAACTAAATAACTAAATAACTAAATAACTAAATAACTAAATAACTAAATAACTAAATAACTAAATAACTAAATAACTAAATAACTAAATAACTAAATAACTAAATAACTAAATAACTAAATAACTAAATAACTAAATAACTAAATAACTAAATAACTAAATAACTAAATAACTAAATAACTAAATAACTAAATAACTAAATAACTAAATAACTAAATAACTAAATAACTAAATAACTAAATAACTAAATAACTAAATAACTAAATAACTAAATAACTAAATAACTAAATAACTAAATAACTAAATAACTAAATAACTAAATAACTAAATAACTAAATAACTAAATAACTAAATAACTAAATAACTAAATAACTAAATAACTAAATAACTAAATAACTAAATAACTAAATAACTAAATAACTAAATAACTAAATAACTAAATAACTAAATAACTAAATAACTAAATAACTAAATAACTAAATAACTAAATAACTAAATAACTAAATAACTAAATAACTAAATAACTAAATAACTAAATAACTAAATAACTAAATAACTAAATAACTAAATAACTAAATAACTAAATAACTAAATAACTAAATAACTAAATAACTAAATAACTAAATAACTAAATAACTAAATAACTAAATAACTAAATAACTAAATAACTAAATAACTAAATAACTAAATAACTAAATAACTAAATAACTAAATAACTAAATAACTAAATAACTAAATAACTAAATAACTAAATAACTAAATAACTAAATAACTAAATAACTAAATAACTAAATAACTAAATAACTAAATAACTAAATAACTAAATAACTAAATAACTAAATAACTAAATAACTAAATAACTAAATAACTAAATAACTAAATAACTAAATAACTAAATAACTAAATAACTAAATAACTAAATAACTAAATAACTAAATAACTAAATAACTAAATAACTAAATAACTAAATAACTAAATAACTAAATAACTAAATAACTAAATAACTAAATAACTAAATAACTAAATAACTAAATAACTAAATAACTAAATAACTAAATAACTAAATAACTAAATAACTAAATAACTAAATAACTAAATAACTAAATAACTAAATAACTAAATAACTAAATAACTAAATAACTAAATAACTAAATAACTAAATAACTAAATAACTAAATAACTAAATAACTAAATAACTAAATAACTAAATAACTAAATAACTAAATAACTAAATAACTAAATAACTAAATAACTAAATAACTAAATAACTAAATAACTAAATAACTAAATAACTAAATAACTAAATAACTAAATAACTAAATAACTAAATAACTAAATAACTAAATAACTAAATAACTAAATAACTAAATAACTAAATAACTAAATAACTAAATAACTAAATAACTAAATAACTAAATAACTAAATAACTAAATAACTAAATAACTAAATAACTAAATAACTAAATAACTAAATAACTAAATAACTAAATAACTAAATAACTAAATAACTAAATAACTAAATAACTAAATAACTAAATAACTAAATAACTAAATAACTAAATAACTAAATAACTAAATAACTAAATAACTAAATAACTAAATAACTAAATAACTAAATAACTAAATAACTAAATAACTAAATAACTAAATAACTAAATAACTAAATAACTAAATAACTAAATAACTAAATAACTAAATAACTAAATAACTAAATAACTAAATAACTAAATAACTAAATAACTAAATAACTAAATAACTAAATAACTAAATAACTAAATAACTAAATAACTAAATAACTAAATAACTAAATAACTAAATAACTAAATAACTAAATAACTAAATAACTAAATAACTAAATAACTAAATAACTAAATAACTAAATAACTAAATAACTAAATAACTAAATAACTAAATAACTAAATAACTAAATAACTAAATAACTAAATAACTAAATAACTAAATAACTAAATAACTAAATAACTAAATAACTAAATAACTAAATAACTAAATAACTAAATAACTAAATAACTAAATAACTAAATAACTAAATAACTAAATAACTAAATAACTAAATAACTAAATAACTAAATAACTAAATAACTAAATAACTAAATAACTAAATAACTAAATAACTAAATAACTAAATAACTAAATAACTAAATAACTAAATAACTAAATAACTAAATAACTAAATAACTAAATAACTAAATAACTAAATAACTAAATAACTAAATAACTAAATAACTAAATAACTAAATAACTAAATAACTAAATAACTAAATAACTAAATAACTAAATAACTAAATAACTAAATAACTAAATAACTAAATAACTAAATAACTAAATAACTAAATAACTAAATAACTAAATAACTAAATAACTAAATAACTAAATAACTAAATAACTAAATAACTAAATAACTAAATAACTAAATAACTAAATAACTAAATAACTAAATAACTAAATAACTAAATAACTAAATAACTAAATAACTAAATAACTAAATAACTAAATAACTAAATAACTAAATAACTAAATAACTAAATAACTAAATAACTAAATAACTAAATAACTAAATAACTAAATAACTAAATAACTAAATAACTAAATAACTAAATAACTAAATAACTAAATAACTAAATAACTAAATAACTAAATAACTAAATAACTAAATAACTAAATAACTAAATAACTAAATAACTAAATAACTAAATAACTAAATAACTAAATAACTAAATAACTAAATAACTAAATAACTAAATAACTAAATAACTAAATAACTAAATAACTAAATAACTAAATAACTAAATAACTAAATAACTAAATAACTAAATAACTAAATAACTAAATAACTAAATAACTAAATAACTAAATAACTAAATAACTAAATAACTAAATAACTAAATAACTAAATAACTAAATAACTAAATAACTAAATAACTAAATAACTAAATAACTAAATAACTAAATAACTAAATAACTAAATAACTAAATAACTAAATAACTAAATAACTAAATAACTAAATAACTAAATAACTAAATAACTAAATAACTAAATAACTAAATAACTAAATAACTAAATAACTAAATAACTAAATAACTAAATAACTAAATAACTAAATAACTAAATAACTAAATAACTAAATAACTAAATAACTAAATAACTAAATAACTAAATAACTAAATAACTAAATAACTAAATAACTAAATAACTAAATAACTAAATAACTAAATAACTAAATAACTAAATAACTAAATAACTAAATAACTAAATAACTAAATAACTAAATAACTAAATAACTAAATAACTAAATAACTAAATAACTAAATAACTAAATAACTAAATAACTAAATAACTAAATAACTAAATAACTAAATAACTAAATAACTAAATAACTAAATAACTAAATAACTAAATAACTAAATAACTAAATAACTAAATAACTAAATAACTAAATAACTAAATAACTAAATAACTAAATAACTAAATAACTAAATAACTAAATAACTAAATAACTAAATAACTAAATAACTAAATAACTAAATAACTAAATAACTAAATAACTAAATAACTAAATAACTAAATAACTAAATAACTAAATAACTAAATAACTAAATAACTAAATAACTAAATAACTAAATAACTAAATAACTAAATAACTAAATAACTAAATAACTAAATAACTAAATAACTAAATAACTAAATAACTAAATAACTAAATAACTAAATAACTAAATAACTAAATAACTAAATAACTAAATAACTAAATAACTAAATAACTAAATAACTAAATAACTAAATAACTAAATAACTAAATAACTAAATAACTAAATAACTAAATAACTAAATAACTAAATAACTAAATAACTAAATAACTAAATAACTAAATAACTAAATAACTAAATAACTAAATAACTAAATAACTAAATAACTAAATAACTAAATAACTAAATAACTAAATAACTAAATAACTAAATAACTAAATAACTAAATAACTAAATAACTAAATAACTAAATAACTAAATAACTAAATAACTAAATAACTAAATAACTAAATAACTAAATAACTAAATAACTAAATAACTAAATAACTAAATAACTAAATAACTAAATAACTAAATAACTAAATAACTAAATAACTAAATAACTAAATAACTAAATAACTAAATAACTAAATAACTAAATAACTAAATAACTAAATAACTAAATAACTAAATAACTAAATAACTAAATAACTAAATAACTAAATAACTAAATAACTAAATAACTAAATAACTAAATAACTAAATAACTAAATAACTAAATAACTAAATAACTAAATAACTAAATAACTAAATAACTAAATAACTAAATAACTAAATAACTAAATAACTAAATAACTAAATAACTAAATAACTAAATAACTAAATAACTAAATAACTAAATAACTAAATAACTAAATAACTAAATAACTAAATAACTAAATAACTAAATAACTAAATAACTAAATAACTAAATAACTAAATAACTAAATAACTAAATAACTAAATAACTAAATAACTAAATAACTAAATAACTAAATAACTAAATAACTAAATAACTAAATAACTAAATAACTAAATAACTAAATAACTAAATAACTAAATAACTAAATAACTAAATAACTAAATAACTAAATAACTAAATAACTAAATAACTAAATAACTAAATAACTAAATAACTAAATAACTAAATAACTAAATAACTAAATAACTAAATAACTAAATAACTAAATAACTAAATAACTAAATAACTAAATAACTAAATAACTAAATAACTAAATAACTAAATAACTAAATAACTAAATAACTAAATAACTAAATAACTAAATAACTAAATAACTAAATAACTAAATAACTAAATAACTAAATAACTAAATAACTAAATAACTAAATAACTAAATAACTAAATAACTAAATAACTAAATAACTAAATAACTAAATAACTAAATAACTAAATAACTAAATAACTAAATAACTAAATAACTAAATAACTAAATAACTAAATAACTAAATAACTAAATAACTAAATAACTAAATAACTAAATAACTAAATAACTAAATAACTAAATAACTAAATAACTAAATAACTAAATAACTAAATAACTAAATAACTAAATAACTAAATAACTAAATAACTAAATAACTAAATAACTAAATAACTAAATAACTAAATAACTAAATAACTAAATAACTAAATAACTAAATAACTAAATAACTAAATAACTAAATAACTAAATAACTAAATAACTAAATAACTAAATAACTAAATAACTAAATAACTAAATAACTAAATAACTAAATAACTAAATAACTAAATAACTAAATAACTAAATAACTAAATAACTAAATAACTAAATAACTAAATAACTAAATAACTAAATAACTAAATAACTAAATAACTAAATAACTAAATAACTAAATAACTAAATAACTAAATAACTAAATAACTAAATAACTAAATAACTAAATAACTAAATAACTAAATAACTAAATAACTAAATAACTAAATAACTAAATAACTAAATAACTAAATAACTAAATAACTAAATAACTAAATAACTAAATAACTAAATAACTAAATAACTAAATAACTAAATAACTAAATAACTAAATAACTAAATAACTAAATAACTAAATAACTAAATAACTAAATAACTAAATAACTAAATAACTAAATAACTAAATAACTAAATAACTAAATAACTAAATAACTAAATAACTAAATAACTAAATAACTAAATAACTAAATAACTAAATAACTAAATAACTAAATAACTAAATAACTAAATAACTAAATAACTAAATAACTAAATAACTAAATAACTAAATAACTAAATAACTAAATAACTAAATAACTAAATAACTAAATAACTAAATAACTAAATAACTAAATAACTAAATAACTAAATAACTAAATAACTAAATAACTAAATAACTAAATAACTAAATAACTAAATAACTAAATAACTAAATAACTAAATAACTAAATAACTAAATAACTAAATAACTAAATAACTAAATAACTAAATAACTAAATAACTAAATAACTAAATAACTAAATAACTAAATAACTAAATAACTAAATAACTAAATAACTAAATAACTAAATAACTAAATAACTAAATAACTAAATAACTAAATAACTAAATAACTAAATAACTAAATAACTAAATAACTAAATAACTAAATAACTAAATAACTAAATAACTAAATAACTAAATAACTAAATAACTAAATAACTAAATAACTAAATAACTAAATAACTAAATAACTAAATAACTAAATAACTAAATAACTAAATAACTAAATAACTAAATAACTAAATAACTAAATAACTAAATAACTAAATAACTAAATAACTAAATAACTAAATAACTAAATAACTAAATAACTAAATAACTAAATAACTAAATAACTAAATAACTAAATAACTAAATAACTAAATAACTAAATAACTAAATAACTAAATAACTAAATAACTAAATAACTAAATAACTAAATAACTAAATAACTAAATAACTAAATAACTAAATAACTAAATAACTAAATAACTAAATAACTAAATAACTAAATAACTAAATAACTAAATAACTAAATAACTAAATAACTAAATAACTAAATAACTAAATAACTAAATAACTAAATAACTAAATAACTAAATAACTAAATAACTAAATAACTAAATAACTAAATAACTAAATAACTAAATAACTAAATAACTAAATAACTAAATAACTAAATAACTAAATAACTAAATAACTAAATAACTAAATAACTAAATAACTAAATAACTAAATAACTAAATAACTAAATAACTAAATAACTAAATAACTAAATAACTAAATAACTAAATAACTAAATAACTAAATAACTAAATAACTAAATAACTAAATAACTAAATAACTAAATAACTAAATAACTAAATAACTAAATAACTAAATAACTAAATAACTAAATAACTAAATAACTAAATAACTAAATAACTAAATAACTAAATAACTAAATAACTAAATAACTAAATAACTAAATAACTAAATAACTAAATAA